>JAUTDX010001073.1:0-65003 GCA_030844895.1 Ambrosia x helenae | reverse complement strand
TTATATAGGGATCGGTTCAAATACAAAGTTTAAAATCGTGCGAAGGATGCGAAGGCTTCTACCCGCGTTTTCTTGAAGGGTACTATCGTCATTTTACTCGAGATTTTAAACCCATATCTTTTATAAAAGGATCAGAGATTCAAATTCTTATTTAGTCGGTATTAGATTTTGAAATCAGTATAAATATTGATCATAATTCACACGATCAATCATAATTCAGTTCATTCAATCATAAATCAGTTCATTCTCTTTCGATTATATCTCCAAACGATTTTCTCTTATTCATTCATCAAAGATGGCTAATAACGATTGTCCAGGTATGATTTTTGAGCTATCTGTTACGTAATGTTTTTTCGATCGATTTCTTTTAAAGATTTCGTTTCTGTTATTAGAATTAGAATGAAATTCAGCCTTTTATATTGATTGTTCGTTTGTTTTTCTATTTATGAAAGCATTACGTTATTTTGTTATTAAATTCATCTTTTTTATTAATTTCTTGGATTCATGATAGTATTTACGTTGTTTTTTTTTGTGTTTTTGTTTGTTTCATATCACAATGTCACAATTTTACGTGTTATTAAATTCATCTTTTTTTGTTTCATATCTTACTGTGTTTTTCAATATTTTATTACGTGATTTACAGGTTTTGAATTAATGTTTAACATGATTTATGCTGATTAGGCCAATATTATTACGTTTTATTGTTTCTTTATTATAGTTATTCTTATTAGTTCAATAAGTTACTATAATTTCATTACGTTATTATATTTATTCTTATTAGGCATTATATTACTGTGTTTTCAGTTTTTATTACGTGATTTTTTATTACGTAATTTCATTTTACGTTATTATATTTATGATTTATTAAGCCATTATGTTACTGTATTTTTTAATAGTTATTACGTGATTTTCAGGTTTTATTTTCAATGACATAGCTGAAAGTAGTTCTACTCAGGCTGTTTCAACAGTTTATAAGCCACAAGTTGCAGCTTCTATGACACCATCAGATGATATGGTATTTCCATCTATTGATCATGCGTTTGAGTTTTATGTAACATATGCAAAAAATGCTGGATTTAGTGTTCGAAAAGGAGGTGATTACAAACATGGTGAGATTCTTAAGTTTAAGTACTTTGTTTGTTCAAAGGAAGGATTCAAAACTTGTAAAGCGTTTGATAGTCTTGAAAAGGGTAAAAGTAGGAATAAGCCGTCGCAGAGAACAGGTTGTAATGCTCATATAGCTTTTTCGTCAAAGGATGGACAGAATTTTAAAGTTTTCAGATTTGTTGAGGAGCATAACCATTACTTGGTTTCTCCAGAAGATATGCAATTTCTTCCATCATCACGTAATTTGACATATCAACAAATGCAAGTGTTATGCAATATGTCCAAAGTAAACATGGGTCCTGTTAAGGCTTTTAATGTAATGAGGACGATTTATGGTGGTTTTGAACAAGTGGGTGCTACTGCTGCAGATTTCAAAAATTTTAAAAGGGATTTGAACTTATATATTGGCGAGTATGATGCTGATATGGTGGTTAATATGCTGCAGAAGAAGAAAGAGTTTCTTCCTGATTTTTATTTTGAGTATAGTCATGACACTAAACGACAGTTAACTGGTTTATTTTGGGCTGATGAGCATGCAAGAAGAAGTTATAAAGTTTTTGGTGATGTTGTTTCATTCGATGCTACTTTCAATTCTAACAAGTAAGTTTATTACGTAATTATTTTATTCATTTTACGTAATTATTTCAGTTTAATTAATTTATTTTTTATTTGCTTTTTTAGATACAAGATGGTATTTGTTCCATTTACCGGTATCGATAATCACTGCAACAATATAACTCTTGGTGCTGGATTGCTGAGTTCAGAGACAATTGAATCTTACTCATGGCTGTTAACTTGTTTCAAGAGGTGTTTTGGTAAAGAACCGCGTGTTGTAGTTACCGATCAAGATCCTGCTATTAAACAAGCCGTTGCATCAGTTTTACCTAATAGTAGGCATAGATTGTGCATGTGGCACATCATGAAAAAGGTTGCTGATAAGGTATGTCATTTTTGTATGTTACGTAATTTTCAAGGCTTTATTACGTGATTATTTTATGCTATGATTTTTGATTTTGTGTATGTTACGTGATTTCAAGTTTTTTTGTTACGTGATTTTTAACAATATCTGTTTTGTTTTTTTATAGGTTGGTACTGCATTATGCAACAATGATGATTTTAAACAGCGTATCTGCGACATTGTTTGGACAGATTCTATTTCCCCAGAAGAGTTTGAGAAGGGATGGGAGCAACTTGTTTTTGATTTTAATCTGTTTTATCATGACTGGTTGTGTGACATTTATTCAAATAGAGCAATGTGGATTCCTGCTTTTTATCGCGATGAGGCAATGTCAGGTCTTATGCGTACTACTTCAAGATCTGAATGTGAAAATCATTTCTTTGGTCAAGTTTCCAATGCTCAATTAACGCTTCTTGAGTTTATTAGTCATTTTGATACTGCCATGGAATCCCAAAGGTATACTCATAGGAAAAATGATCATGAGACGAGGTATAAAACACCGGATTTTTGGACTGATTATCCTATTGAGGTGCAAGCTGCGAAAATATATACAAGAAGTATTTTCTTTGATGTCCAAGAAGAAATTTACGGAGCTGTGCATAAATGCATAAATGTCTTTCTTTCATATGAAGGAGATATAGGGACGTTTCGAATAAAAGATCGTTCTGCGTATGGTGACGGTTTGATAGAGGTATTTTTTATGTTACGTAATTTTTTACATATCAATGTAACAGACATTACGTAATTATGTGTTTCATTAGTTTTCACATTTCATATACCTCATTACGTGGTTATTTGTTTTCATTACGTAATTTACTTTTTATGGAGATCTTTTTTGTATTGCAGGTTAAATTTAACCTTGAAGATTTGACAATTTTATGTCCTTGCAAGCGTTTTGAGCGATATGGGTTATTGTGTCGACATGCTTTTTCAGTTTTAAGGTTGTGTGGTATAAATGAAATTCCTAGCAGATACATTCTTGATCGCTGGAGGAGTGATGTTATTTGCAATAGTCCCTCTCGGTCGAGCTTGTCGTTGGTGATGCATAATGATGAAAATGGAGATCATCAAAGTGTCAATGATGTTGTTCGTGATATAATGCAGTCGAGTGAGTATATAGTTAATAAGTTGATTACTGATTTTGAAAAGTTGAAGCTGTTTAGAGACGAGCTAAAAGCGATGAAAGAGAAGACAGATGAAGCTGGTATTCAGAGGATATCAGCCAAGAAGAAAGAAATTATTCAAGCTATTATTGGGGCTCCACATCAAACTGAGGCTGCTGTTCGTGTCCCTCATGGTATTAGGAATAAGGGTTGTGGGTCACGCAAAAGGTTTAAATCAAAACGTGAACAAGCGATTAGTCGTGCAGGAAAGAGATCAAGAAATTGCAAAGTATGTGGGGGGTAGTGGTCATGATAGGCGTACCTGTGATGTTCTTAAAGGGACTGTAACAGCCAACAACAAAGGGAAAGGACCCGTCAATGAAGCAGATGCGGAAAATAGTTCAGATTCGGATTATGAAGCTGGCGATGATTGATTATGTTTTTTTGTTAAATTTGACATTGAAACATTTCATTACGTGATTTTTTTTTACACAGATGGGTTTTTGCATTTCATTACGTAATTGTGTTCACTTGTTACGTAATTGTGTTCACTTGTTACGTAATTGTGTTCACTTGTTACGTAATTGTATCATAGCATAATCATTCACATATAACCATTACTTCACATTTTTTTTGACATGTTACGTAATTTTATGTTTAGCTAACCATTATCAGTATCATACATGATTAACATATAATCAGAACATACATAATCATTCATACCATCATTCATATAATGTAGTAACTGATAAGCAAAATGTTAAATTGTATCATACCATACAAAAACCAAATGTTAAATTGTATCATGACATTACGACACTGGACACTAAAACTAGTCAAACATGTTCATTTTGTCTTTTCACAAGAGTTTTGAACAGGTTCTGCTTGTACTTCGCTTTTTCACTGTATTCCTTTTGATGAAATTCCCTTGCCAGACGATCAATTAAATCTTTATTTTTGTTGGCATCGGAGAGTAGGATTTTTGCTAGATATTTGTAGCGAAGGTCATCAATCTGCATTTGTTGACCTGGACCCTCTTTTTGAAATTCACTGACCCATTTTTTCTTATACGTGCTCATGAAAGTCTCCATGTGCCTCATTGTGAACACCCCACAATCGATTTTGTTTTGTGCTGTTCTCCATTCCATTTGAACCCTTACTGGTTTTTTGCTAACCATTTTCGAGTAATGGGGTGTCCATTAACCATCATGTAGTTGCACAGAGCTTCTTTCTGCATACATTACGTAATTTACCATAAGCATTACGTAATTACTTAACATCAAAATAATATTAAGTAAAAGTATTTTTTTTACCAGTGGCAGTATGATGTTGTCGTATTTGCTATTATCTCCAAGCTTGCTGTTGTCCAATATTTCTATCTTCGGTGTCTTCATGTTGAAACATATTACATATATGTGGTCCGAAGATACGATGGGCATGAACAACAAATCCACCTCATTGAGTGATTTTATTTCATTTTTGTTAAGTGCAATATTTAAGTTCTCCGTCATGGTGTCCATTCGTTTTAAATCATCATATTCAGGCTTGAAGTACTCAATCGGCTGCAAATTTAGCATTCATTACGTAATTTAGCATAACCATTACGTGATTATAATTTATGTATTACTCGAAAAAGCTAAGGAGCATACCACAATATTTGTTTGAACAAACAACCTAAATGGTGAACCTGGAGCTTTTTTCTTCTCATCGTGGTTCAGCACATGCGTCCATGCATCCAAAACATTAGATGATAATGTTATTCCAGGGTATAAGCATTCAAATACTACTTTGAAGAATGGAGTTCCATCTTCTGGCTCGAATACAATATCACTGCGGAAGATAAGTTTTTAATACACATTATGTAATTTTTTGTAACAAACTATGTACTGAAAATATTCATTACGTAATTATTCTAACAACAAATTAATTAATATAAGATTTTCTTACTGTGTTTCCTCTGTTGCTGCAAATATATACTGTGCAACTATGTTTTCATCCTCAGTGATCTTGTTTTTCATTACCACCTGCCGTTGAATGTAAGGAGACTTCAGAGGTTCAGTCAACATCCTTCCTCTTTTTGCACGTTCAACTTGTTTCTCGATTATGGGTGACTGCAGTGACTGAGTAAACACTAGTCTTCCTACTGTTTTTGGTGTTTCGACATCATCTTGAGAGGTTTGTAGGAATGGTAGATTTGGAATTGCATCTGTAGGTGCATCATCTTGGGAGAGATGCAGATCGAAACTTGGTCCTTCATAGCTTTCATTCGGTATTTCTTCTACTTTGTCTGCATCCAATGTTCCTTTCTTTGATGAACCGGTCTCGATTTCTTTTCCTTTCCTAGATTTTTCTTCAATCTCATTCAATTCTTTCAAGAATTGCGAACTGGCAGCTTCGGATGATGTTTGTGTGGCTGAAGTTTGCAAAGCTGAATTCTTTTCTTCTTTTTCTGCCTCTGATGTTCCTTTTTTTGATGCATCATCTTTCTCGATTTCTTTTCCTTTTTTAGATTTTTCTTCAAGCTCATTCAAGTCTTTTAAGAATTGCGAACTCACAACTTCGGATGAGGTTTGTGTTGTTGAAGTTTTCAAAGCTGCATTGTTTTCTGTTTTTTCGACTGCATTGATCATTTCAGCAACCATAGTTGTGCTGTCACTCTCTAGGTTTGTTGTTGCATCTTTCAAAGCATCCATTATGTCTTTGCTGAGCTTTTCTCTCGTGGGTTGTTTATCAGACATCTCATTACCTGTTTTCAATTAAATGTATATATAGATCAATATAAGTTTCAATTAATTGGATAAATAAGCATTCTTTTTGTAACTATGCATTACGTTATTTTTACCTTCTTTCATAGCTTCTTTCTTTTTTGTTTCTTCAAATTCTTCAGTTGCGGCAATTAAGGCATTTATCATTCCTGTGCTAACACTCTGTGAAGTTGTTGCCTTTTCATTCAAATCTTTTTTTTCACCTGTAATTACGTATTCTGATCATTAATAAGTTTTGACAAATATTGTGTTACGTGATTTTATTTACCTTCTAGTGTTTCAGCTGCAATCACTATTGCGTCTAGCATCCCTGTGCTAACACTTTGTGATGTGGCTTGCTTTTGTTTCTGGTTTTCCTTTTCACCTGCAACTACGAATATACTTTTTTGATATCCATTACGTAATTTTTAACTAACTTCTTTATCATTTAAATATACATTACGTAATTTTTACCTTCTATGTTTTCTTCATTACTTGATTTGTAACTTGATACCCATGATTTCCATTTTCTTTGCTTCTCACGTATAAGGTTGCTGTCTAAAAAATTTGAAGTGGCTTCTTCAAAAATTTCATCTATTTCAGCAACATATGTTTCAAACTTCTCCATTTTGTATTCTATCTTTGAAAGCCATTCCTGCAAACAACATGTGAATAAATTACATGATTTTTTATATTATAATAAATTACAGTTACTTACATTCTCATCAACTGGGTAAGGACTTTTGTTTTTCTTCTTTCCGATTGTCTTTATCCTTGTCGACCCTCTTATGCTCTCATCTGTTGACTTTTGAGTTGCAACTTTTTGTATCTTTGGTGTTGTTGTTGCCTCATCTATGGTAATCTTTTGATTATTGTTTTCATCATTTGCATCACCAGCCTGCAAACATTACGTGATTTTTTAAAATTCTTTATACATATGCATGTTACGTAATTTTATACAGTTATTGCACTTACATTAGGAACTTCTGGAGTGTTGTAATTTTCCAAGAATTCATCAATGTCAGATAGTGATTTTGTTGTTTCATAGACATTGTTGAATTCTTCTGAATTTATCATGATTTGTTGCTCAACAATCATTTCCTGTTCATCATGCTGAATTAATGCATCTTCATTTCCAGCTTCTTTCTTACCATCTTCTTCCATGTTTTCTGCATCATCTTCATCATCTCCAGCAGCTTCATTTCCACCATCATCTTCATCATCTCCAGCAGCTTGATTTCCACCATCATCTTCTTCATTCTCATCATCATTTCCTTCTTCATTCTCATCATCATCTTCGTCAGTTGAATATGGCCCATTGTCATACAAATGTTGATCAATGTCCATCAAATTCTCGGTGCTAATGTAGTTAAGTGCTGGTGTTTGTGCTGTCTCAGGAGCATGAGATAACCTTTGTTCATGTGTATAAAGTAGCTGTAATGTGAATAAAGTTAACATTTGTTCATTACGTAATTATCAAGAACACATTACGTAATTTATGAGTAAAAAAAATACCGCAAGAAAAGCCAAAGGTCCATTATATGCTTCTGTTCCATTCCAACTTGCCTTCGTTCTTTTGAGACAGAAAATTAAGTACTCACACCAATTCAAATTTTTGATTGATTTTTCATCTGGCACTCCTTTCAAGAACATTTGATTCACTGTTGAACTTTTTGTTACTTGCCCAAATATAGAGTTGTAAAGTACAAGGAAGTTCAACTTGAAAATCCAGTCTCCCCTTTTGCTTTGAAGTATTTTATTCTTCACATCTGTCAGTAAAATCTTGTTATGTTCAAACTGGGACTTCCATACAGTAAGTGTGTTAGATGAACCCTTCCTTGGTTTGTTCTTTTCATTTACTTTCTGGTTACCCATTGGGACACCAAGGACTTGTTGTACTTGAGAGGCTGTTACTTGAATGATGTGGTGTCCTATTTGCAACTCATCTCTTCTATCATCATAATTAACCAATAACCATCTCCCTAATTTTGTTGGCACTGTTTTAACGTTAATTGATGTAAAAGCTTCAAATCCCATTTGTTTAAGTGCTTTTTTCTGTGCACTTGATAAGCTTGCCATCGCCTCAGTCAAGTTATTAACAGTGTTCCTCACCTGTAGTTTTATATTTGAGTATAAAACAAACTGTTTTCTTGGTGGTGAATTTTGTGGGTGTTCTTGCGCATCAACAAAATCGTCGTCAACAACTGCGTCAAGAACTGCAGGCTTTTCTTGATAGTTCACTGCGTTATTATCAAAAGTTATAATTACGTAACAATGACATAATCATTTATAATTACGTAATAATGACAGAATAACTAGATTTCCCATTACCAAAATAACGTAACAAACACATAATGATCATTACCAAAATAACGTAACAAAGACATAATCATTTATAGTTCTATTTATAAAATTACGTAACACAGACATAATGAAAGAATAACTAGATTTCCTATTACCAAAATAACGTAACAAACACATAATCATCATATTCTATAGCCAGAATCATTACAAATCATTACCAAAATAACGTAACAAAGACATAATCATTTATAGTTCTATTTATAAAATTACGTAACACAGACATAATCATTTATAGTTCTAAAATAACATAATTACTACTAATTTTCATTTACCAAAATTGCGTAATAATGACAGATAATTATATTTCCCATTACCAAAATAACGTAACAAACACATAATCATCATATTCTATAGCAAGAATCATTACAAATTTCATTACCAAAATAACGTAACAAAGACATAAAATTACGTAACACAGACATACTATTTGCATTACTAAAATAACATAATCACTACTAATTTTCATTACAAAAATTGCGTAATAATGACAAAATCGTAATGTACCAAACAAAAATACGTAATATTTGTACCAAATAACTTAATGTAAAGTAATGTACCATTTTTGTTTGTGTTTGCTGGCCTGTCATGGTTTGCTTTACTTCTTCTCTCTGATTTGTCAGTTTTATTGGTCGTTTTCGCAATTTTGCTAGGGCCTGATAATTACAAATACGTATTTTAGTAAAATTTCACAAAGAATTAACAATATTAATTAACGTAATACTTATTTACCTTCATCATTGTCGTTCTTTTCAGTCTCAGACTCTGTTCCTCTCTTTCTTCCTGTAACATGCATAATGTAAGTTTATTATATAGTTTTCAATGTAAAATTTGGTACAGAATAACGTAATGTACTTACTTTCGTATACGTTTGAGTATTTCATGGTTAATCTTTCGTAGAAATGGAGTTTATTGATGATTTTAAGTAGGGTTTTCAGAGTTTATTGTGTAATTTTGGGGAGAAATTATGTGATTAATGAGAGAAGGAACGGTCTCTTATAATTTGATTGTAGAAAAATTGACGAAAATACCCTCATTAACTGTCTAATCTCTCACTTATTTACGAAACTGCCACCGCGTAACTTTTTAATTAATGACGTAAGATTGTTGGTTGATCGACGGCTGGGATTACTTCGCAGCCTTCGCACGTTGGGTGGACTTTGTAGGATAACCGCCCCCTATATATATATATATATATATATAGGTGAATTCTAATTTGCAAACCACTCTCACTTGTGCAAACCAAGGAAACCCAATTGTATGGTCTTGCTTCTTCCACATCTACCATCCTTCAAGGGCAATTTAGGTAACATGTCTTTCCACCTGACACCTTTTTCTTTTTAACCTACACCTATTTTTGTCTTGATTCATTGTTCTCTTTCCAGTGGTTTGAAACCATTTCCCACAACCAAAACCCAGATTCCTCAAAATCCCTCAAAACCCCTCAAAACCTATTTGTGCCTTGATTCATTTTATTGCTTCTAATAAAGTTAGGAGATAGTTAAAAAGAAGATCAATATATGAAAATGGCATATTGCTTCGTATGGCTTTTATTAATTAGTTTTTTTTTTTTGGGATGTATCGTGGTTTTGTGATGTGATTTTTGAATTGTGTGGGAATGATTTGTGAATTTATTGTTTGGAAGGTGTATTAGTGGTTAATTTTGTTTCATTATTTGACAAACTAAACACTTTTGTTTCCAGTTTAGTGAATTTTATAGATTTAAATTTACAAGATGAAGTTGGTGGTGACCTCGTTTGTGATGGTTGCGTGGCGAACGACTTTGGTGGTGGCGACCTGGAACGGGTTCGGTGAATCAAGATTTGATGGGCCAACAAAAATAAAATCCCGGATTTGCAATCGGAACATGGGTGTCGAAGAAGGACATCGGTTTTTTTTGGTCTATCATAGCTTATTTTTCAAAGAAGAAGACTCCTCATCGAATAGAGGAATCAACTTTTTTTTTTGTCTCTCAAAGTTTTGTTTTTCATCTATACACATACGTTTTTTTTGTTGTTTGGACTTATAATTTGAATTTTTTAGTGAGATAAGTATCTGAAAACATATGTTTTTGTTGTTAGAGTTATTATTTTATATGTTTTTTTTTGTGAGATAAGTAAGTGAAAACATATGTTTTTGTTGTTGGGTTATAATTTTATATGTTTTTTTTTTGTCAAATAAGTATGTGAAAACATATATTTTTTGGTGAGATAAATATGTGAAAAGATATGTTTTTTATTGTTAAGTTATAATTTATTATATAACTTTTAAAAAAACATTTGTTACCTTAAAGCTTATTTGAAATCTGTTAACATTTCTTAAATAACAAAGAGAGTGGAGAGAGGAGAGAGTAGAGGGGAGAGAGGAGAGAGGAAAGTAATTTTTTGTTGGACTATACTACCCTTTAATCACTAAATATGTATCTTTATTTTTTATCAAAAGCAAGAAACAATCACCACCATAGATCACTTAGGATGAATGGTTAGGATATGAGTTTCATGAGTTTTCTTAACTGGGGAGGGTTTTCAAATTATCCCTCCCTATATATATATATATATATATATATATATATATATATATATATATATATATAGGTAGAGGATCCTGTAGGAAAATTGGTTTGTGTGAGAAGTGTAGGAAGGATTAAGAATTGACATGTAGCCATCATGTTTTTTATTTTTGAATGATGTTTTGGGTTGTTTTGGCTTGAAAAACACTTAACACAACAATTTACAAAAATTTAAAACACAATCCAATCTATTATAGTCATTAAATTAAATTACAGATAAAACACCCTAGTAATTACTTAAAACACTCTGCTTAAATGTTCTTGACATAGTGTTTTAAGTTTTAAGCCTAAAATACATTATTTTCGGTTATTAATTGTTATGTTTATTGTTTTTCTAAGCAAAACAATCCAAAACATCACTAATATGTCCAAAAAAAATGATGCATACATATCAATTTTTAATCCTTCCTACACTTCTCACACAAACCAATTTTCCTACTGGAACCCTACCCTATATATATATATATATGTATATATATATATATAATTAATAGTTTGTTTGTTGCCGATGATGTTTCTGGCGTCGCCAGAGGTGGAGTATCAACCTTCGTCGCTGGAGCCTGAAATGCGGCTCCAGACGGATGATCGGTTGTTGTTGTGATTGCGATTGTGATTGTTGTTGTTTCCGCATTGGGGTTGGCGGACTGGTTTTTGGTGTTAGGCATATAATTTGGTGATTTAGACGACCTCCTCCCAGGATTCTGGGAAGCCATCTTTGCCCTGAAGGGTGAGTTGTGAGTTGTAAGTTGTAAGTTGTCGTCATTGACTTTTGCTAGGAAGGAGGTTCGAGTTGCCTCGTCCTCTAACGGCTCATTGTCTCTGCGCTTGCAGAGGTAGATTTGCATTTTGTCGCGCTTGTGGCGACGTTGTTGACTGAAGTGAAGAGAAAATTTTTCGATCAACTGTTCATGGCTATCGATGCTGCCTGTTGGAAGGTTGTCAAACCATACCCGTGTTGCGCCTGTCAGTGTTTGGGCAAACATGTGGCACCAGACGGGTATGGTCCAACCGATGACGGCCCCAGCTTGGTTGAATTTAACGTTGGCTGGGAGGCGCTGTCTGGGTGGTATTGGATCTTGTGAGATGTGTCGGGGGAATTTGGATTTGTCGGCGATGGCCGTTGGCCTATATGGGAGTGACAGGTTGGTGATCGCATCGTTTTTATACTTGTCTAAGCGCTCTCGACGGTAGTATGGACTATGGCGATAGTCTCTGGATGCATCGTCCTCCCAGGAGCTTTCTTCGTAGTCTTCGTCTTCGAACCGATTGTGCTCTGCACGTGCTTGTCTATTGGGAATTTCCCCTGACCTTCCCCGTGACGGACAGCATTCGGTGCTCTGGTAGTAGTTTTGGAGGTTGATGCCATGATGGCTTTGCCAGTTATCCGGCGACGCTCGAGCTGGGCGTCTAATAGTTGTTTCTAACATTCATACCAATCATTGTTTAGTGCATCGATTTCCTCCTGGGTGGGAGGTGGTACATCTGTGGTTGTAAAGTCTATGGTTCGAGGAATGATGACGACATTGTCTTGGTTGTCGTCGCTATTACCCTCAGTTGCATTTGGTCCTGGGGTAATATCTTCGACGACCCCTAATGGAGTATAGACTTTGGGTGGTGAGGTTGTCATTTTTTTGTGAAAAATGGCAAAATAGAGTTGTTATGAGAGATTATTGTGGTAAGGGCATGGATGGCACCAATGAATAAACATGAATCCTAAGTCACCGGATTAGGGTTGACCTTGGTAGTGTTTCTATGGGGTATTTGTAAAATGTGTGTTTAGAAAATGTGAGTGTCTAAGGATAAGACCAAGGATGTTAGGAGACTATTGATTAGAAGAGCCGAGCCTCTAAACGTTAGTGAATAAAACAAGGGTTGGAAAAGTACGATGTGCTCGTAGTCTTTTCAACGAAAGTTCAAGTGAATATCGGATGCCAATAAAAGGAGAAGAGACTCCTCCTTTTATAGTACCTTGATGTCCGACTTCCTCACCCCATCCTCTACCCTTGGTGGGGCCCGGCCCTGGTAGAGGTGTCTCTCGGTTACCGGCCCAAATCCTAAAGCACAATTGGTACAAGTAGTTTTGGTAAAAAAGAGGAGAAAGGGGGGATGTTACCGTCCTGAAAATAATATACGTGGCGTCCGTTTGAGTGGACGCTGATGGGCGGCGGACACGTGGTGTCCGCCTGTTGGCTACTCCAGGGCGATGGGTAATCATCCCCTTATCTAAAACCTGAGACAAGTGGGGGTTGATAAAGTCTTATGTTAGAGATATCTTGGTTGGAGAGCTCCCACGTGATCGTCCTTTCTGGTAGTCAGTCTGGGCGCAACCTTTGATTGGATGAGGACTCTGACGGGAAGCCTGCTGCATCAGGAACAGTTGTCCACGGCAGGCCTGCCTTGGGGTGTGTGTCTCGATGCTGCCCTGAAAGGTATCTTTTAGTTGAGTTGACGAAGGTTTGCTTATCTTGATGAAGAAGCTTCGCCGTGCTTCCGTTGAGATGTGGACGCAAGACGTTCTGCTGACGTAGAACGGGCAAAAGGCCGTGCGCCCATTATTTTGTGGACGCATGGTAGTCCACCGACGTAAAACAGGCAGGAGAATCTGCGTCCATTGAATTGTGGACGCATGGTAGTCCGCTAACGTAAAATGGGCGGGAGAATCAGCGTCACGTTTAATGGGCGCGGCTTCATATTAGGAAGGAGTAAGTTGGTTCTTTGATATGGTATTGCTGGTTTTTGGTACCATATCCCTTCATATACATTATCAATTTATTTAATTTCAGTTTTACTTTTTTATTTAATTATTTACCATATATCTTTTTTTTTTATTTTTGTAACTTGTAAAATATGTCAAATACCAACGTTTATGATGAAAAAAACAAGATGAGAAAAAAATTTTTAATTATGAATGTAAACCCATTTTACTCAACCAAATTCTGAGAACACCAAATACTGAGAACACTAAATTCTACTATAATTGAGGTTCGTAGAAGCCCATTTTGCCACCATTTACATGGCTTCGTAAAAGATAACAAAATATTATCCTTGAATCTAAGAACACCAAAGTAATACGAGAGGAATCGAAATAAAATAGGTGACCCGTAGTGCATCGACCAACATCCCATCGATGTTGTGGCTACTATCACAAAACCCACTTAGCACTCCCTTTTCAGAATTATAATTAATTTCAAAGCTGGTAGTTCTTTTCACCTACCTTAAAATTTCTTAACAACCATTGGGTGGGTCATGTTTGAATTTTATATGTACGGGCTTGCTACGTCAACTGAGTATGAAAAATCCGTACATCACTTAAGCAAATAATGTAAACACTCGTTAGTCTTTTGGTATTCAGTTGGATCAACATCTTTCTTCTCTTTGGATTCCAACATCTTCATATTCAAATCCATGGGAACATATTCCGGATTACAATCTTCCATTCTAAATGGTTTCAACACCTTTCAAGTATACGCTTCCTACTTGATATGTATCTCATTACTTTCTTGTGAAACCTCAATGCAAAGACAATACGATATTATACCTAAATGACTAATCTCAAATTATTGTTCTATTTGTTTCATGCACCGAGTGATTTTTCCTATATTTGATCTCGTTACACTTAAATTATCAACATAAACACTGTTTATCATCAAATCATCATCAATGTGTTTCATGTAGACAAGTTATACTTAGCCCCTTTTGTGTACCATCTTGCTTGAGATTCCAAGATCGAGAAGCATGGCGAAGACCATATAGAGCCTTCGACAGTCGTAAACTTTGTCTTCACAACCCTTCTTCACATAACCATTATGTTGTGAGACGAATACGATTTTCTATAAATCTCCATGTATGGACACCGTTTTGAAATAAAGATGATGTACTTTCCATCACCCGTGTGTACGAATTGTTTCTAGCAGAGCCACTGGATCAAACACCTCATCATATTCAACTCTATATTGTTGAGCTTAACCCTTAGCAAGTCTAGCTTTATTCTGTACAATAACACACCGCATCTCGTATCAGGTTATAAACCCACTTAAGTCTGATGGGTTTAGTTCGGTTGGTAGACTCATTAGAGTCTAAGTATGGTTCCTTTTAATAGACTCTATTTTCACATCCAACGCTTTTGCTCGGAACTTACTGTCCTTCACTTCTAAATAATTCCTCGGGGCTTCGTATAATAATAATAATAATAACAATAATGATAATAATAATAATGATAATAATAATAATAAAGAAGCCTTATCTTCATCATTATGGTTTCAATTCAATCCATCCTAAGTAACAAAATTGCTAAAATTGGTTGGAATATTAGAAACCCTAACAGTTAGACTACCTGGAACTATCTCTAAAACAGCCAGGGGTGTTCTTCTACCTACAATTTTATCGCTAGCGGCGTTCAAGGTGAATGCGGTTAAACCGTAGATGTCACATAAAAACCTGTAGGCTAGTGAAGCGCTGACTCTAGTGTCAATAAAATAGGGTCAGCTGGTGGCAATAGTTGGCCATGCTAGGTTTAATTCGAGGTTTAATTTTAAAGTGTTCTAGTTCTGCTAACGAGTTATTTTTATCCCTGCTCCAAAATTTTGTAAATCGAGACTCCTACTAATATGTTAGGAATAATCTCAACATTAACATAGGTTACATAAGTTTAATATTGTACATATTATTATCTTAGCATAGGTTTGATTAATGTACACATGAACCGGTATGTTCATGTAGTAGTTACTAGCGGTTGATGAATAAACAATTGTGTCGATTAACAACACACAAACACACACACACACACACACACATATATATATATATATATATATATATATGCATGTATTATGAATATTTGTAAATAAGAAAAGTTTGTGTTTTCATAACCAACTTTCAAAATTCCCTCTAAACTTCCCTCCATTTCCTATCCCGCATACAAAAAAACAAACCAAAACCCAATCAAGACAATTTTGAACATGGTATCAGAGCGAATTGATCCCAAGGCCTATGGTTCTTTCAAGAGTGGAAACATAGAAGATGATGATTATTATGGAGAGAAAAAAGATGGTCAAGTTCAACTATTATTCTCTTCCAAAGTTATTGATTGTGAGGATCAAAGAGAAAGTGCCGAGAAGGAAATGCATGAGGGCTGTGAAGACCCATTGAATATCTAATTTTGTAACTTTCACATCTGTTCATCATCATCAAATAAGAAAGAAAGAAGGCGCAAGAATAATTTGATCGGCAAAGCAAAATGAAGTACTGGAGTACCCGACAACAATGTGTTGTAGCAAGTGCAAAGAGCCATTTCATTATAGAAGAGTTTGTTCGAAGAAGATGGGCAAAACAGAATTTATGGTAAAGGGAACAAATAATCAAAGATGGAGTGACGTGTGGTTTGCGAGTTTAACAAGAAAGGAACATAGTTGCGGTTCAAAGCCAATCTTCACAAGTTTAAACCATTCATTTGGAGAAGAAGGGTGTCCTAGCGGATATCGAAGGGAGTATTTTAAAGGAAAGAGGGACCGTGGTAATCACTAGTGGAGGACAAGCACACAAATTAGATTCAGTTAATTATATCCCCACTTTAAGGAAGAATGTGTTGAGTATTAATAAACTAACACAAGAAGATCCTTTGAGATTGAATTTAATGGTGATGTGTGCCACATCTATAAGCCGATTATTGAGAAACCGAAGGAGATAAAAAAGGTGAAGATTATTACTTGTAGGATTTGCAAAGGCGAAGACCATTTCACATTCAAATGTCCAAATAAAGGAAAACAAGGCTGCAACGATACACGAAGTTCATGCAAGGCGCAAGCTGACAAAGGAAAGGGAATATGTGATGACAATGATCAAGCAAATCATTTAACCGAAGAAGATGTCAAAAGAGCATCATTGGAATTTTGAAAAATTCTTCATACTAGAAGATAAAGAAGAAATTGAAAGTTTTATGGAGAAAGGAAAGATTATGTATCCTACACAAGATTCGAAATTGCAAGATTGCATAGTGTTCATGGATTTAGTCCACATAGGCACTATGCTTCAAAGGTCAAGAAGAAATTCGAGATTGAATTCGAGAATCTTATAGATTGGTTCATGAAAGACTTCATGAAGATTAGAATAAATGCCCCAATACCACCAGTGGATTGCAAAGGCTATCTTATTAGTCTTTTGGAGTTATAGATTGTTGTACAAAGGTTTGGTGGATATCACAAGGTTACAAGAGACCAGAAATGGGCGGTGATTGAAATAGCTATGGGATATGGATAAGGAATGCCGAGATTAACCTATAGGGACGAGATTGTCTTAATACTAAGGAAGGTTGACATAAGATACTTGGAGATAATTGAATGATATCATCTCAAGTATAAAGGAAGGGAACTCACGGTTGAAGTAGGAGAGACGAGTGAAGGAAGCCGCAAAAGGAGCACCGAAGAAACGATCAAGGACCTCAAGTGACGAAGATTGAAGGTTAGGAATAATCTCAACATTAACATAGGTTACATAAGTTAAATATTATACATATTATTATCTTAGCATAGGTCCGATTTATGTAGCCATGAACCGGTATGTTCATGTGGTAGTTACTAGCGGCTGATGAATAAACGGTTGTGTCGATTAACAACACACCGGTTCATCGTATATATATATATATACATATATATATATGCATGTATTGTGAACATTTGTAAATAAGAAAAGTTTTTGTTTTCATAACCAACTTTCAAAATTCCCTCTAAACTTCCCTCCATTTCCTGTCCTGCATACAAACACACAAACCAAAACCGAATCAAGCCAATTTCGAACATGATATAGATCTTCCCACTCGTAGCATCATACATCCGATCACCCTGTGAACCTGGTCTTCAGAGAGAAAGTAAACCATAGGATGACTCTGAACATCAAAAAAAAAAATTTCAGATTCACCGGAGTTGAGATAGCATAACCAATACATTTTTGTAGGTAATAAGTATTTTCATTAAAAACATAACAAATTACAAGCGGATGAAAGGTAAAAGGGCAACAAGCTGCGCCGCAACCCCTTTTGAATTGCAAATCCTAGCCTGCTAAAAATAAAACATTGTTTCTTGGAAGACGGAGAATTACCGATACATTGGAAACCCTTAAATGATCCAAGTTTTGTTTAATTTTGGTAAATGCCAATATAATGTCTTGTTAGTCGATGCTCTCATTGGAACTCGATTCATAATATAAACTGCATCTTTTGCCATTTCCCCCCCAAAACCTTTGTGGTACTTGAGTTGCTTTTAACATACTTTCTACTATGCCAATAATCGTCTGATTTTTGAAGTTCCACAACCTCATTTTGTTGTGACGTAAACTCTCCTACATGGTTGGTTCTAAAAGTACCCAGGTTGTACCTCGAATCATGTTTAACCAATCTTTTAAATTTCTTGAAATCTTCGAAAGCTTGATCTTTGGTTAAAATAGATAACACCACATATACCTTGAGTAATCTTTAACTAACAAGAAAATATACCTACTTCCTCATGTGCACACAACGTAATATGACGACACAAATCACCATGCGCAAGTTCGATCGGTTTAGATGCTCTAAACATTGCATGATAAAAAAACGGTGTACATGTTTGTTTTCCGGCCTGCTAAACACGCATCACATTGAGCAGAAGGATGTTTAATTAAGGAAATTCTATGTACCATATCATTTATCGTCAGTGCCTTAAAGGAATTGAAGTTAAGGTGCCCTACCCGAGTATGCCAGAGCCAAGCGGCATCCTCCAGCTTTGGCAAGACAGATAATAGAGTACTAACCTTCAACCTTGTTTTACACAACCTGTTCTCAAATCTAAACACCTGCATGATGAGTCTTCTTGTTCTATCAAAGACGAATAGCAAATGATCATGCGCTGTTATTTTGCATTCGGTTGCTTGATTGCTTTTACAAAGAAAAACCTACAAAATTTTCAAGAACTCAAGACAAGAATAGAGATTAAGCATAAAGCTTTGCAAATATTTTTCTTTTCTAAATTCAACAAATGCATATTACAATTTTAAATACTTGGAATAGAAATTGCATGGACCTAAATTCAACAAATGCAGATTACAATTTTAAATTTTGTATATTCGCATTTTCCGTGATAAATCCCCACACGCAAACATTAATAGGGGCTGTTTGACAACTTCTGAATACGTAAGTGCTAAATCAGTAAGATGTCTGAACTACTAAGTGTTGAACCAGTAAGATGTCTGAACCAATAAGATGTCAAATGATTACCCATTTAGAGGCAAATGTCTGACTGATTTAAACATCTGCTCGCGAAACAAACAGTCTTAGAGGGTGTTTGGGATTTTTTCAAAACAGCTTATGAGTTTTGGAAAAGCAAGAGTGAAGCTGCTTTTAGATTATTGCATTTTGTAGCCTAAAAATTCATTTCAAAACTCAACCCCAAACACTAAAAACTGATTATTTGCGTTTTCAAAACGCAATAATCTAAAATCCATTTCAAAACGCAACCCCAAACACCCCCTTAATGAATTATGTCTATCCAATTCAAACATCTATCTCATTAAGAACATATTCTTATGGAACCAAAATTTCACGTAGATATTATAACTGTAAAACAAAGAGGTATTAAGAAGAAATATTTTTGAGTATGCAACTCTCCAACAAGAACACTTTAATGCCAATTACAAAAATGGGGTGAGTTATCCTACACAAGCTCCGGAATCTAAAAATGTACAAAGAGACAATGAATCACCAAAAGTAACATAATATCGAGCAATATAACACAGTACCGATGAAAAAAGACACAATAAATCGCAAAAATGACACACTAACAAAAATATAAAACACAATGATATATAAAAAGACACAATAATCTAGAAAAAGATTCTAAAATCTACAAGCTAAAAGTCTAAAAGCGAAAACCTAAAATCTAAGATCGTAGAGTTTTACGAGACGCTCCCAATACTACTAGAATGAGTTCACTCATAGTCCATTTGATACGCTTTCTATAGCTTCCTAATTCTAGAAAACTCTGTGGTAGTGTTTGGTATGGGGTAATGAAGGAAGGAATGGAATAAGCCATTCAAGGAGAATAAAAAAGGGATGTTTGGATGCTCCATGGAAAGAAATCAACAATTACATACCTCATTCCATTCCCTCTAAATATGCCAAGATGTATTCCATAGCTCCCCCCTGTTTTCTATTCATTCCCCCTAATAAAGATTGCCTATTTCTCAATTTTGCTCTCATCATCCCACTTATTTTTCACTTTAGCGCTCATTTTAACCGATTTTCCCTCCTCTTTCTTCAATGAATCACTGATTCGTATCATCTAAACAAGGAATAGATTGAGATTTTGGGTTATATATTGCCCTTCATCAAAGAGCAGAACATCGACTCCATTAGGATTTTTGAACAAGCAGAATATCAATTTTGGAACCCATTCTCTATTCAGTTATTGGGATTTTCGTCATAAAAAACAAAATCTGGTAAATCGATCTTTACAATTTCTATACGTGTTAAATTTTTGTGATTTTTATCATCCCAAACTCTCACAAGTTGTTGTTTCCTTTAATTTGTTTAATTCTTATGTATTATCTTTGAGTAGTAAGCATGTTTCTTGTTCATATTACAGAGTCTCTGTTTATATATTTATATATAAAAGTTTTATAGTAATTATTTCTTTGATTGAAAAAAAAAAATCGATTGCTTTGCTTCTAGTTTCCCCACATCTGAACGATGCCACCATTCACACTTAAAAGTAATACACTATATCAATAGAAAGGTCAATTAAGTTTCATTTATAGTAGGATAATGAGATAGATGTATTATTAAAATTTATGAATGTAGGTGGTGGTGATTTTGTTTTACCACTTAAGAATTGAACTGTTCTTGAAAAACAGAAAGAAGAATTAGACAAGACAGTTGCCCAAAAAAATGAAAATGTATGATATATTAATATTTATGTATGGCTGCAACTATTCTGTTTATTCATGTTTATGTGTTGATATATTAATACTTGTTGCTGTTGTTTGTTTGGGTTGAACATGCAAGTTGTTTGTTTAGGTGAACATCCAAGCAGCCTAGCTGCACCAGTCTAAACAAATAAATACAACTTATTCATTTTGTTTTCCTTAGGTCTTGGATTTTACTGAAGTTATGTTTAGACTTAAATCGAATCGACAAAAAAAAACAAAAGAAATTTGCTGCATTTTCTGCGTTGTGGCTTCATGTACTAAACATGGTTACTTGGTATATTCGAGCAGTACAAACAGTTATTAGTATACGTTTAGATATGTGTCCAACTAGACTTCGATACAAGATGTTCTACCCAGAGAGAAAAGAGTATATGCATAGATTAGTGTATGAAAGTGACAACACGTGTCTTCATCAACTAAGAATGAATAGGGCAACTTTCGTGACACTTTGAAATATGTTGGAGACGGATGGAAAGTTAAAGGCGTCTAAGTATCTCCAAGTTGATGAACAAGTTGCAATTTTCTTGTACATTTTGGCGCACCATGTGAAGAATCAAGTGGCGAGGTTTCAGTTTCACCGATCAGGAGAACACTTCAATAATGTGTTAAATGCTTTTATTAGATTGGAAAATAGATTGTTTAAGAAACCAGAGCCAATCTTAGAAACGTCAACGGATGAAAGATGGAAATGGTTCAAGGGATGCTTAGGAGCAATATATGGGACACATATAAGCGTGCAAGTACCAGAGGAAGATAAACCGAGATAACATAATCGAAAAGGGGAAATAACAACAAATGTACTTGCTGCATGCACATCTGACATGCAGTTCATTTATGTATTACCAGGATGGGAAGGATCTGCCCTGATGGTAGAATACTTCGTAGTGCTATGATTCGAGAGAATGGATTGCAAGTGCCTAAAGGTAATTACTATCTTGTTGATGTTTGGTACACCAACGGAGAAGGATTCCTTGCACCATTCCGAGGTCAAAGATAACATCTGAATACTTGGCTACATTGACAACGACCTGAAAAGCCTGATGAGTATTTAAACATGAAGCACTCAGCAGCAAGGAATGTCATTGAACGATGTTTTGGCGTTTTGAAGAAAAGATGGGCGATACTTAGAAGCCCATCTTTCTATTCGATCAGAACACAAAATAAAATTATACTTGCGTGTTGTCTTATGGATAACTTTATTAGAAGAGAAATGGTGTATGATCCTCTTGATGATGATGAATTTATTGACACAAACAATGATGCAGAGGACGAAGATCTTGGCTCACATGTGGAACATATTACAACAGTTGGAACCTCGAATGAATGGACAAATTTTAGACAAAATTTGGCAACATCCATGTTTAATGCATGGACATCTAGGCATCACTGATTTATTATATTATTATGTTATTTTGCTAATGTTTAGTAAATGGATTTTTTTTAGAATAAATTTGGATGTTTTATTTCTTTATCTTATGTGTGTTATTTGCAACATATGAATGTTATTTATTTATATAACATTGATTTTTGTGTAAAGATATGCAATCATAACTTGATTCTGAAAGGGTCCAGGAAAGAATAAAAAAAATGGAATGAAAATGAAGATGAAAAGCTTGTTGCAGCCATGCTCGATGTGCTAAATTCAGGTTCTAATTATAAATCGGATAATGGATTTAAACCTGGCTTCTTCAATGCTGTGGAGCGACAACTAGCAATCTCACTTCCCGAAGTAGGCATCAAAGAAAAGCCCCATATAGAGTCACGTGTAAAGACAATGAAGAGTGACTGGTCTATTGTACATGATATGCTGGCAAGGAACAATACAAGTGGATTTGGCTGGGATCACAATAACGGCATGCTTGAGGCTCCCCAACCTGTTTGGGAAGCTTATATACATGTAGTGTACAATAATTTATGATTGTAGCGTTCTGTGATTGTTTATATATTATTATTTTTATGTCTTGTAAACCCTAATCATGATGATGTGGATTTTTAGGTGCACAAAAAAGCAGGGAGATGGAGAGGAAAGAAGTTTCCTCATTACTGGGATTTGTGTAATGTATTTGGCAAAGATCGGGCAAACGGAAGAGATGCTCAAACAGCTGCGGATATTATATTAGACATTAATAGTGAAGAACCAGAGGCTACCGAATATGGGTTAGATGATCTAGATGTTAATTAACCATTAAACAACCCAACACATGATGCTTCAAGAGAGGAATCAAGTATGCAAAGAAAGAGAAAAAGGCGCAACAGCTAGGATCCTCTAATGAACAGTTTGAAAGAGTCGGCCGAAATAATTGGTGCCGAGATTAGGGGGCTTCAAATATATTTAGTAGAGTTTTTGGAACAAAGAGCAACAGAGAGGAGTTACGTAACAACTTGTTTACGGAGATGAACAAAGTTGTGGGTTTGACTACTCGTGAGTGTGACAAGGCTGTATGTAAGCTCACACAAAATAAAGAGTTGATGGTTGTTTTTTTAAGGTTGATGAAGAGCGTAAACTTGGATGGGTACGGACCATGCTTGAAGATACCGCATGATGTGAACTATGATGACTTTTGGATTATTTTTTATTTCGTTAGAAAATTTTGGATGTTTTTTATTTATTTTCGCAAATTTTGGATGATTAGTAAATTTTTCCAGTTGAGGCTTTAATAATTTTTAAGTTTTTTTCGTTAAATATATTCTATTTTTCATAATATAGAATTGTTTTAATTTTTTATCTTAAAATTTTATAAAAACTTTGACAAATTTTCAATAATTTAAGTTAGGGGTATTGTTGTCATTTTTAATGAATTGTATTCCATGTATGTGTCTATTACTGCATACAAAACAAAACTACGTAATGATTCATTTCATTCCTATAGGGTAACCAAATAGGACAATGGAATAGTAATAATGCATTTCATTCCCTTGTTCATTTCATTTATCCGTCCATTCCATTACCGCGTACCAAATATACCCTGGATTTGAAGTTTGAACCCATGTCTACAAAAACGATTTAAAAGAATTTGGACTTGTAGTTTGTACGCCAAACTAACCATCAATTTGTAATTGTAACAAGAGGCATAATATAGGGGTGTGTAGGTAATTTGTCAAAATATTCCAGAAACTTAAAATGGGTCAACAAACCGGTCTCAGAGAGGTCGAAAATCCCCTATATTCTTAAGAGAAGTTGGATTTTATGCATCAAGAGTGATTTATGTAATATAGGAACAAATCCAAGGGATTAAAGGTATGTTATTCGAACTGGGTATGAAGGAATTTTACTTTACAAGTGTTAAAATAATTGCTTGTACATAAGGTGTTCGATGTATTGCTCCACTGATTTTTTTTTTTTTTTGATATTTAACATCATTTAGAACTAAACACTGCCCCGATCCCCAATGCCCAATATGTTAATTTGGTTCATTTAATAATCTTTGATATGTTTGGAACAAATTGCTGCCGTGTTGTTATTTTCATCTATATTCATAATTGGTAACACAACAATTTTGTTTCATTGCCTTAGAAAATATATGTAACAGGAATCCTTAACTAATCATGTAAAACTAAACGAATGAATGTACGCAGTAAAATCCCACTCATATAGTCGTATTGGTAAAATTTTTGGACGGTAGGATGAGGGCAAACCGTTATCATAGGGGATAGAGCATAGTTGTTAATAGCGAGCATATCGCCCGCTGTAACAATTAGCAAATAGCGTAGTGAAGTGCTCATGTGTCGCTGTATAGTTAGTAGCGACAAATAGCGGGATATGGCGAGATTTTTGTAATTTTTTATTATCTTTTGGTAAAATATGCATATAAAATATTTATAAAATTTTCTTCTAATGTATCGTTATACATGAAACAACAACAGTTATTTCATCACTATCGCTACGTAGTGTATAGGTAGCTTGTCACTATCGTCCGCTATTCGCTATTGACAACTAATGGGATAGAGAGGCTACTCCTGCTAAGACCCCTGACTTCAAAAACCTTTATTTTATGTGTGCAATGAAGTTTCAGATAAGAAAAAGTGTGGCTAAGAAGGTGCCATGAGTTGGTTTATGGTAGAATGTAGATGATAAATACTCGCAACTGAAATTGCATTACATGAAATATGTTTGAGGTTACCTTGGAATCTTTTTTATATCTTCTTTTTTTTATTTATTTATTTTTTTAATCTTGACTGACCATTTCGTTTATCCATGGCGTATGAAGTAAATGAGTGAACCAAAGTCGAGTGGTATTAAAGAGGATGGCAATGTGGCTCTAGAGTACAACACAAACAATGTCAAGAAAGCGAAGCTAAATTCAACACTCGCTGCGCTCCTTGATGATCCTGTACTTGCAGATGTACCCAAAAAGCCGACTCTGTCAGATGTTGACACGCTAATCAGCTTGGAACTAGGGAGTGCTATGCGTGTTACTGTACTTAAATTAGACGGCACATCTTTTGGTATGTGGTAGGCTTGCTTTGCTTCGTATTTTCAGCTTAGAATATCACCATCGGTTGTTGGTTATTTGTTTTGGACGTAGATGTTGCAGTGATGAATAATGCAACAGTTAAGGATTTGAAACTTGCTGTCAAGAAAAAAGTCAATGAAATGGAGCAGTCGAAGATGGGTCATCGTCACATTTCTTGGTTTTTCCCTTAACTTTATCATTGATCGTTCGTCACATTTCTTGGTTTTTCCCTTAACTTTATCATTGATCGTTTTCTTTTTGCAACCTACTGGTGGTAAAAAAGGGTGGGTCAGGACTCAGGCAGAAGGTCAAAACGGGTCACCTTAATATGTCGGTTAAAACAGCCTGGGTTGGACAAACCTGCCAACACTTTGTGGTCCAGTTTTTGAATTTTGAAGATAATTAATGTGTTGAATATGATTACAAAACTATATCATAAACACATTTCAATAAAAACAATTTAGAATTACAACGTTGTAGATATTTGAATACATCGGTTAGCTACTTTTTACCTGTTTAACACGTTTGACCCATTTCATTTTTACCTGATCTTTGACCCCTTATCAATCAAATCCAACAGGAGCCGACCCGTTTCCATATAAATAGTTTAAAATTACCACCTTTATTTATATATTTAGGTTCAAGCATGAGCATATATCATGACCTACTTGTATATTCTAATCTTATTTTAAAAAGTTCGTATCTCTGTAACTCATTATTCGCAATAAAAATAAATAAAAACAATACATTTTTCCTATGAATAAAAAATTTCATTTTGTGGTTGTTGAGCTTTCATTTGTTGCTTGTGTTTCCAGGAAGCATGTGTGGAGAAATTTCTGTCTGTCACACCACAATGAAAAGCTTCTTAATGATGATGCAAACCTTCAAGATCATGGTGTACGCAATCACTCTCAGGTACACACATGGGTTAAATTTTGCCGTTGTTGCATACTTTAGTCGCTAAATCATTCTATATGATGTTCTTTGTTTGACTAATCGGGATTTTTGTTGCTTAGGTGCATTTTATTCCATATGTAATGTCAAGAGCTTCAAAGCAGCATTCACGAAGAAGAAAGCATCGCTTTTTTCATGGTCTCAACAGACGGGAATGAACTGCTGATCCTTAATTATGTTTTTTTTTTAAATGTTGTTTCATAGCTGAGATGCACCAACTACTAGATGTTCTGTCGATCTTTATTTTAAAGTTTCGGCGAAAATTATTAAACTAGACTTTTATAGAATATCACATATTACTTCCACCCTTAACATTTACAACCATTTTTAACATTTATAACCACCAATACCATACCCAAGTCTTTTAAAATAACTGCGTCACACCGCACCATGATCAGGTTTGTCACACTTTAAAACTAAACTGTAGCTTGTTCTTAGAGAAAACTTATTATCTTTCGTATTTACCAGCATATCGATATGACAGCAAACTTATTAACGTGTCATTAACTTTTTAAATTTCGTTGAATTAGAGAGCTTATCTCCATTCAAAGACGTAATTAATCAAAATGCTGTATACTTGGTATATGTATAATGCTGATGGAGAAATTCCAACTGTGTAGCAAGTTATATGATGAGAAGCTTGGAAGAACACACTTATTGTTTGATTACATTAAATCACACCCATAACTAACAAGTTGAAGTTCAGACATCCAATCGTAGGCGTGAGTATTTCTACATTATGTTTTGACGAAATAATTCTTGCAAACAATGCCAATTATAGTAAAATGTTTGCTCATATAACCATAGCCATGTTCCACAGATTATACCAAAGCGAGTACCATCACACTATCTCGAAGCTAAGACACCCAACCTTAAAATGATTTAAGAAAACTAATGTGTGTTAAAGCATCAAGAAATGGTTGAATTTCAAGCGTTTTAATACTATTTTAACACTTTCATTTTCGAACTCCTACTTATTCCTGAAGAAATATGGCTATCTAATCGTGTGGGTGTGTTTTTCACATGATGAAAAACTTGTTTACTTGTAAGCGCATCGAGTATGATTTATGACACAAGGTATAGAACCAGAACCAGAACCAAAATGTATAATAACCATACAACGTATTTTAACGCCTAACCCAAATTTAAAAAAAAATAAAAAATAAAAAAAAACTCTTCCTCATGCCCGATGCGAAGGACGACCTGCATGGCCACATGTTTGCATCTTTAAAAAAGACTTGCTGATGATTCACAAAAGTCCAAAATTACGTGCACACGCTCATGATAAACGCCCTCATAGAATTATGTATCGATTGCATCCCTGTGGCAGGAAAACATATAAATGGGTCAGAAAAACCATGGTTTGTTAATACTGTTTTTTTAGTTAAGTTACATACCAAACCAGAGAAGTTACTTAAGAAGGTTTCCTCCACATCTGTTCTTGGTATTTAGATTCCGCGTCATTGGGTCGTTCACCATTACACTTCCGACAAACAACATTCCCGGCAAAGTTGACGAAATCACACCTAAAATACATACCAGGTGTTTGTGTCATAAAAGGGGTTATGTGATTTTATATAATTAAAATCAAACTAGAACACCGTGTTTGGATGTTTTTTAACTGTTACATTGAAATTACTATAACCCGTTTATAATTTCTTCGTATTTAATAAATCAATAATAAAAGGATTTTAAAAAGATAAAGCATTCTTGCGAGACTTACGAGGGGCACTCCCACTCTCCAGCATTCAGTTGTCTCTTGGGACGGTGCTCTCGGCAACGTAAACATTTTGTGTTGCTTGCGAAATTCATAAATCGACACCTGTTGACAATATAACGGAAATCATAGGTCTAAAAAGTATTCAATATAATGTCACATGACAATTTGAATCACTATCCTTTTCAAATAGTGAAGAACTAATTGGTCCTTAATCTCCAATGTCGCGTGCTCCTTTGGTCACTTGAAATTGCAATGTTTGACAATACTTATGACTGTACAAAGGTATTTTTTTTTCTAAAACATATATACTCTTCTTTCACAATTACTTAATGAAATCATATTAGTGTATCACATACATGCATACAAAATATAGAGAAATAGGTGAAATTACTTACTGTGGGCAGTTCCAGTCTCCTTTCTTCATTTCAACATCATCTGCTGGAACCCTCTTACTGTGGGCAGTTCCAGTCTCCGTTTTGCTTCTAGTTTCCCCACATCTGAACGATGCCACCATTCACACTTAAAAGTAATACACTATATCAATAGAAAGGTGAATTAAGTTTCATTTATAGTAGGATAATGAGATAGATGTATTATTAAAATTTATGAATGTAGGTGGTGGTGATTTTGTTTTACCACTTAAGAATTGAACTGTTCTTGAACAAGAGAAAGAAGAATTAGACAAGACAGTTGCCAAAAAAATGAAAATGTATGATATATTAATATTTATGTATGGCTGCAACTATTCTGTTTATTCATGTTTATGTGTTGATATATTAATACTTGTTGCTGTTGTTTGTTTGGGTTGAACATGCAAGTTGTTTGTTTAGGTTGAACATCCAAGCAGCCTAGCTGCACCAGTCTAAACAAATAAATACAACTTATTCATTTTGTTTTCCTTAGGTCTTGGATTTTACTAAAGTTATGTTTAGACTTAAATCGAATCGACAAAAAAAAAACAAAAGAAATTTGCTGCATTTTCTGCGTTGTGGCTTCATGTACTAAACATGGTTACTTGGTATATTCGAGCAGTACAAACAGTTATTAGTATACGTTTAGATATGTGTCCAACTAGACTTCGATACAAGATGTTCTACCCAGAGAGAAAAGAGTATATGCATAGATTAGTGTATGAAAGTGACAACACGTGTCTTCATCAACTAAGAATGAATAGGGCAACTTTCGTGACACTTTGAAATATGTTGGAGACGGATGGAAAGTTAAAGGCGTCTAAGTATCTCCAAGTTGATGAACAAGTTGCAATTTTCTTGTACATTTTGGCGCACCATGTGAAGAATTAAGTGGCGAGGTTTCAGTTTCACCGATCAGGAGAACACTTCAATAATGTGTTAAATGCTTTTATTAGATTGGAAAATAGATTGTTTAAGAAACCAGAGCCAATCTTAGAAACGTCAACGGATGAAAGATGGAAATGGTTCAAGGGATGCTTAGGAGCAATATATGGGACACATATAAGCGTGCAAGTACCATAGGAAGATAAACCGAGATACCGTAATCGAAAAGGGGAAATAACAACAAATGTACTTGCTGCATGCACATCTGACATGCAGTTCATTTATGTATTACCAGGATGGGAAGGATCTGCCCTGATGGTAGAATACTTCGTAGTGCTATGATTCGAGAGAATGGATTGCAAGTGCCTAAAGGTAATTACTATCTTGTTGATGTTTGGTACACCAACGGAGAAGGATTCCTTGCACCATTCCGAGGTCAAAGATAACATCTGAATACTTGGCTACATTGACAACGACCTGAAAAGCCTGAAGAGTATTTCAACATGAAGCACTCAGCAGCAAGGAATGTCATTGAACGATGTTTTGGCGTTTTGAAGAAAAGATGGGCGATACTTAGAAGCCCATCTTTCTATTCGATCAGAACACAAAATAAAATTATACTTGCGTGTTGTCTTATGGATAACTTTATTAGAAGAGAAATGGTGTATGATCCTCTTGATGATGATGAATTTATTGACACAAACAATGATGCAGAGGACGAAGATCTTGGCTCACATGTGGAACATATTACAACAGTTGGAACCTCGAATGAATGGACAAATTTTAGACAAAATTTGGCAACATCCATGTTTAATGCATGGACATCTAGGCATCACTGATTTACTATATTATTATGTTATTTTGCTAATGTTTAGTAAATGGATTTTTTTAGAATAAATTTGGATGTTTTATTTCTTTATCTTATGTGTGTTATTTGCAACATATGAATGTTATTTATTTATATAACATTGATTTTTGTGTAAAGATATGCAATCATAACTTGATTCTGAAAGGGGTCCAGGAAAGAATAAAAAAAATGGAATGAAAATGAAGATGAAAAGCTTGTTGCAGCCATGCTCGATGTGCTAAATTCAGGTTCTAATTATAAATCGGATAATGGATTTAAACCTGGCTTCTTCAATGCTGTGGAGCGACAACTAGCAATCTCACTTCCCGAAGTAGGCATCAAAGAAAAGCCCCATATAGAGTCACGTGTAAAGACAATGAAGAGTGACTGGTCTGTTGTACATGATATGCTGGCAAGGAACAATACAAGTGGATTTGGCTGGGATCACAATAACGGCATGCTTGGGGCTCCCCAACCTGTTTGGGAAGCTTATATACATGTAATGTACAATAATTTATGATTGTAGCGTTCTGTGATTGTTTATATATTATTATTTTTATGTCTTGTAAACCCTAATCATGATGATGTGGATTTTTAGGTGCACAAAAAAGCAGGGAGATGGAGAGGAAAGAAGTTTCCTCATTACTGGGATTTGTGTAATGTATTTGGCAAAGATCGGGCAAACGGAAGAGATGCTCAAACAGCTGCGGATATTATATTAGACATTAATAGTGAAGAACCAGAGGCTACCGAATATGGGTTAGATGATCTAGATGTTAATTAACCATTAAACAACCCAACACATGATGCTTCAAGAGAGGAATCAAGTATGCAAAGAAAGAGAAAAAGGCGCAACAGCTAGGATCCTCTAATGAACAGTTTGAAAGAGTCGGCCGAAATAATTGGTGCCGAGATTAGGGGGCTTCAAATATATTTAGTAGAGTTTTTGGAACAAAGAGCAACAGAGAGGAGTTACGTAACAACTTGTTTACGGAGATGAACAAAGTTGTGGGTTTGACTACTCGTGAGTGTGACAAGGCTGTATGTAAGCTCACACAAAATAAAGAGTTGATGGTTGTTTTTTTAAGGTTGATGAAGAGCGTAAACTTGGATGGGTACGGACCATGGTTGAAGATACCGCATGATGTGAACTATGATGACTTTTGGATTATTTTTTATTTCGTTAGAAAATTTTGGATGTTTTTTATTTATTTTCGCAAATTTTGGATGATTAGTAAATTTTTCCAGTTGAGGCTTTAATAATTTTTAAGTTTTTTTCGTTAAATATATTCTATTTTTCATAATATTGAATTGTTTTAATTTTTTTATCTTAAAATTTTATAAAAACTTTGACAAATTTTCAATAATTTAAGTTAGGGGTATTGTTGTCATTTTTAATGAATTGTATTCCATGTATGTGTCTATTACTGCATACCAAACAAAACTACGTAATGATTCATTTCATTCCTATAGGGTAACCAAACAGGACAATGGAATAGTAATAATGCATTTCATTCCCTTGTTCATTTCATTCATCCGTCTATTCCATTACCGCGTACCAAACATACCCTGTATTTGAACCCATGTCTACAAAAACGATTCAAAAGAATTTGGACTTGTAGTTTGTACGCCAAACTAACCATCAATTTGTAACAAGAGGCATAATATAGGGGTGTGTAGGTAATTTGTCAAAATATTCCAGAAACTTAAAATGGGTCAACAAACCGGTCTCAGAGAGGTCGAAAATCCCCTATATTCTTAAGAGAAGTTGGATTTTATGCATCAAGAGTGATTTATGTAATATAGGAACAAATCCAAGGGATTAAAGGTATGTTATTCGAACTGGGTATGAAGGAATTTTACTTTACATGTGTTAAAATAATTGCTTGTACATAAGGTGTTCGATGTATTGCTCCACTGAGTTTTTTTTTTTTTTTTTTTTTTTTTTTTTTAATATTTAACATCATTTAGAACTAAACACTGCCCCAATCCCCAATTCCCAATATGTTAATTTGGTTCATTTAATAATCTTTGATATGTTTGGAACAAATTGCTGCTGTGTTGTTATTTTCATCTATTCATAATTGGTAACACATCAATTTTGTTTCATTGCCTTAGAAAATATATGTAACAGGAATCCTCAACTAATCATGTAAAACTAAACGAACGAATGTACACAGTAAAATCCCACTCGTATACTCGTATTGATAAAATTTTGAGACGGTAGGATGAGGGCAAACTGTTATCATAGGGGATAGAGCATAGTTGTTAATAGCGAGCATACCGCCCGCTGTAACAATTAGCAAATAGCGTAGTGAAGTGCTCATGTGTCGCTGTATAGTTAGTAGCGACAAATAGCGGGATATGGCGAGATTTTTGTAATTTTTTATTATCTTTTGGTAAAATATGCATATAAAATATTTATAAAATTTTCTTCTAATGTATCGTTATACATGAAACAACAACAGTTGTTTCATCGCTACTGCTACGTAGTGTATAGGTAGCTTGTCAAGATCGTCACTATTCGCTGTTGACAACTATGGGATAGAGAGGCTACTCCTGCTAAGACCCCTGACTTCAAAAACCTTTATTTTATGTGTGCAATGAAGTTTCAGATAAGAAAAAGTGTGGCTAAGAAGGTGCCATGAGTTGGTTTATGGTAGAATGTAGATGATAAATACTCGCAACTGAAATTGCATTACATGAAATATGTTTGAGGTTACCTTGGAATCTTTTTTATATCTTCTTTTTTTTTTTTTAATCTTGACTGACCATTTCGTTTATCCATGGCGTATGAAGTAAATGAGTGAACCAAAGTCGAGTGGTATTAAAGAGGATGACAATGTGGCTCTAGAGTACAACACAAACAATGTCAAGAAAGCGAAGCTAAATTCAACACTCGCTGCTCTCCTTGATGATCCTGTACTTGCAGATGTACCCAAAAAGCCGACTCTGTCAGATGTTGACACGCTAATCAGCTTGGAACTAGGGAGTGCTATGCGTGTTACTGTACTTAAATTAGACGGCACATCTTTTGGTATGTGGTAGGCTTGCTTTGCTTCGTATTTTCAGCTTAGAATATCACCATCGGTTGTTGGTTATTTGTTTTGGACGTAGATGTTGCAGTGATGAATAATGCAACAGTTAAGGATTTGAAACTTGCTGTCAAGAAAAAAGTCAATGAAATGGAGCAGTCGAAGATGGGTCATCGTCACATTTCTTGGTTTTTCCCTTAACTTTATCATTGATCATTTTCTTTATGCAGCCTACTGGTGGTAAAAAGGGTGGGTCGGGACTCAGGTAGAAGGTCAAAACGGGTCACCTTAATATGCCGGTCAAAACAGCCTGGGTTGGACCAACCCGCCAACACTTTGTGGTCCAGTTTTTGAATTTTGCAGATAATTAATGTGTTGAATATTATTACAAAACTATATCATAAACACATTTCAATAAAAACAATTTAGAATTACAACATTGTAGATATTTAAATACAAGGTTAGCTACTTTTTTCCTGTTTAACGATCGACCCATTTCATTTTTACCTGATCTTTATATATAACCATTTGACCCCTTCAATCAAATCCAACATGAGCTGACCCGTTTCCATATAAATAGTTTAAAATTACCACCTTTATTTATATATTTAGGTTCAAGCATGAGCATATACCATGACCTACTTGTATATTTTTATCTTATTTTAAAAAGTTCGTATCTCTGTTACTCATTATTCGCAATAAAAATAAATAAAAACAATACATTTTTCCTATGAATAAAAAATTTCATTTTGTGGTTGTTGAGCTTTCATTTGTTGCTTGTGTTTCCAGGAAGCATGTGTGGAGAAATTTCTGTCTGTCACACCACAATGAAAAGCTTCTTAATGATGATGCAAACCTTCAAGATTATGGTGTACGCAATCACTCTCAGGTACACAAATGGGTTAAATGTTGCCGTTGTTGCATACTTTAGTCGCTAAATCATTATATATGATGGTCTTTGTTTGACTAATCGGGATTCTTGTTGCTTAGGTGCATTTTATTCCGTACGTAATGTCAAGAGCTTCAAAGCAGCATTCACGAAGAAGAAAGCATCGCTTTTTTCATGGTCTCAACAGACGGGAATGAACTGCTGATCCTTATTTATGTTTTATGTGTCAAATGTTTTGTTTCATGGATGAGATGCACCAACTACTAGATGTTCTGTTGATCTTTATTTTAAAGTTATGACAAATTATTAAATCATACTCATAAGTTATGAGTCATAACCAACAAGTTGAAGTTTAGACATCCAATCGTTTACCTAGTTCTTTTGACAAGATTAAATTTCACAAAACGAACAAAACTACCACGTAACTCGCCAACAAAATGCTACGTCAAAAGATCAATAGTTCAAGCTACAACTGGCAAATTTTACAAACTGAAAAGCACGCGCACATAAGAACACAACAGTAGCAAAAATCATGTTCAAACTAAGCCTAGCTTGACATAATAGTAGGCGTCGAGTATTTCTACATTATGTTTTGACGAAATAATTCTTGCAAACAATGCCAATTATAGTAAAATGTTTGACTCTAATAAGACACCCAATGTTCAAATGATACGACTTTAAAATGATTCATGAAAACTACATTTGTGTTAAGACATCAAGAAACGGTTGAATTTCAAGCATTTTAATACCATTTTTAACGCTTTCATTTTCGAACTCCTTATTCCTGAAGAACTATGGCTATCTAATCGTGTGGGCGTGTGTTTTTAACATTACGAAACACTTGTTAACTTACTTGTAAGCGCATTGAGTATGATTTATGACACAAGGTATAGAACCTCAGCCACAATGTATAATAACCATGCAACGTATTTTAAGGCCTAACCCAAATTCAAAAAACATCCTCATGCCCGACACAAAGGACGGCCTGCTTGGCCACATGTTCGCATCTTTAAAAACGACTAGCTGGTGATTCACATAAGTCCAAAATTTCGTGCACACGCTCATGATAAACGCCCTCATAGAATTATGTATCGGTTGCATCCCTGTGGCAGGAAAACATATAAATGGGTCAGAAAAACCATGGGATTGACTAATACTGTTTTTTTAGTTAAGCTACATACCAAACCAGAGAAGTTACTTAAGAAGGTTTCCTCCACATCTGTTCTTGGTATTTAGAATCCGCATCATCGGGTCGTTCACCATTACACTTCCGACAAACAACATTCCCGGCAAAGTTGACGAAATCACACCTAAAATGTATACCGGGTGTTTGTAAGTGTCATAAAAGGGGTTATGTGATTTTATATAATTAAAATCAAACTAGAAGACCATGTTTGGATGTGTTTTAACTGTTACATTGAAATGACTAACCCGTTTATAATTTCTTCGTATTTAATAAATCAATAATAAAAGGATTTTAAAAAGATAAAGCATTCTTGCGAGACTTACGAGGGGCACTCCCACTCTCCAGCATTCAGTTGTCTCTTGGGACGGTGCTCTCGGCAACGTAAACACTTTGTGTTGCTTGCGAAATTCATAAAGCGACACCTGTTGACAATATAACGGAAATCATAGGTCTAAAAATATTCAATATAATGTCACATGACAATTTGAATCACTATCTTTTTTCAAATAGTGAAGAACTAATTGGTCCTTAGTCTCCAATGTCGCGTGCTCCTTTGGTCACTTGAAATTGCAATGTTTGACAATACTTATGACTGTACAAAGGTATTTTTTTTTCTAAAACATACATACTCTTCTTTCACAATTACTTAATGAAATCATATTAGACATCTACCTTTCTTTAACAACCAAATTAAGTTAAAAAAATAGCTCATGATTAAGTGAAAAACAATTAGGCTAGACAAAAGCTAACCATGCCATCTATAATGGGTGCGTGAATTTTTGTGTGTTTAGTGTATCACATACATGCATACAAAATATAGAGAAATAGGTGAAATTACTTACTGTGGGCAGTTCCAGTCTCCTTTCTTCATTTCAGCATCATCTGCTGGAACCCTCTTAGGCCCCTCCGTTTTGCATTTCAGGCATCGAATATTTCTAGAAAAATTCATAAAATTGCACCTGCAATATAAGTGAAGAACAATGTAGTCATTAAGACAACTATACATAATAAACTGAAGTGCATCAAGTGAATTAGCAAATGTACAAAAATAAAAACTCAAATTTCCAACATTCATATCTGTATTGATTAGTCAATAGTCAATAACCAATTCAAATTCACAGGCCAAATTGTTTTACACTTTTACCCGCGTGTTAATCATTACCACTATCAAAGTATTAATATAATGTAGTGTTAAGTGTGGCAAAAACATGCTGCAAAATCCAAACTCTTATGGAATTATGGTTTAGCCAATTTTACAACTTTTCTTTGTAATATCACCTAATAATATATCAGGATTACAGAAATCTGATGTATCAAGACAGATGGACAAATTTAGCATGCTAACAGCTAACTTGAAACTTAACTATTTAAAATGATTATTAATATCACAAAATATGTAATAAAATATTATATCTGAAGGAGGTGATGAGATCAAATTTTAAAGCTTTACAACCAACACCTCATTTACAAACTTACTGAGGACAAATCCAATCGCCTTTTTTCATTTCAACATCTTCATTACTAGCTTTTTGAGGACCGTCTTCATTGCATTCACGGCATTGTTTATTCCTGGCAAAATTCAAGAAATTACACCTGCAAAAGTTTCATGGAAATACTCATTAATTAGAACAAGTATGAACAACATAACCGTAAGCCAATTATTAAAGAATTCATCTCAATGCAACAATCTGTGAGCTAAATTCCTTACAATTGTAACATTAAGAATGACTTAAGCATATACTCACTTGGGACACATCCAATCTCCTCTTTTCATTTCAACATTTCGTGTTGAATCACGTTCCTTAAAGTCGAATGATGGTGTCTTTCGAGCAACAGGTGCAGCTGGTCTTTGCAACTCAGGGTTAACTTTCGTATCACTAAGCTCGGTCAACTCCAAAAGCAACTTCTTGGCAGATGCTTCAACAACATCTGCCCCTAAAGGCTTCTTACTCAAACCAACTACCGGATCAAGTGCATAATTCAATAATATCCTCACAACATCCACAGTACGGGCATCCGATTCAATGTCTTTTAGTACAACATACGCCCTATCACACGAGCCTCGAAGGACACAAACACCACATGCCTATAATCAAAACATAAACTTACCAAAATCAATCACAAAAATCTGTTTGAACGTTTTAAATGTATAACCTAATTAATATAAAAATTGAACTTACATCTCCTTCGTCAAGTTGTAGATGTGCTCTTAGCCGTTTCCCGGAATTAACCGTCTTTCGGTTAATATTAGGGCAACCCTTCTCTACAAGAGTTTGAATATCTTGCATAGATAACGAACTACAATGCAATTGAATTCATTAATTGCAGGTTCAGCATTCTTAATCACACAGTTAATCAATATACCTATTAAAAAGGATACTTGTTGCGTCACCCGGGGCGGACCTAGTTAATAACTATGTGTCGCGTCCGTTGCTGCTCAACTTCGCGCACGTAGTGGAAAATTTGGTTTTTTTTTTTACGAAATTTGGAAAACGTTGCTACTAAAATGAAAAACGTTACTACTGAAATTCATTTCTAGATCCGCCACTGGCGTCACCATATAAAAAAAGTTAACTTGTTGCGTCACGACTCACGTGTCACACTTCTGTGAGCCCAATATTCTTTTTCCTGGTTCCATTATTTCACCCCTTCGTATCATACTTCTTTTGAAAAAGCTATCGTTTTATAATTTCTAAATTTTCATTACTAACTGTTTAATATTTCTTTCATTCAACACACGTGTAATTAGGCATGTAAACACAAACCAAACAATAACACGAACAATTAAACGAATGGATTTTCTTACTCACGTCCATTCATTAAGATAATTAACATGTTCGTGTTCGTTTGTTAACATTCTAAATCAACAGTTAATGAATATAACAAGCACAATCGAGTTATCGAACATAAATTAATATTCAAAGGAACATAAACAGACGTTCACGAACGTAAATGAACTAACGAAACAATGTGTTCTTGTACGTTCGTTTATTAAAGAAGCGAACATAAACAAACTTTCCATCGAACAGTTTCCAGGCCTATCTTCGTTATGTAACCTAGTAAATCAATATCTAACAAATTAAATTCATCAATTGGTAAAAAAATTACTTACTTGAACAAATCAAACCGATCACGGCCAAAACTGAGGCAAGCCTCCTTCAAAACACTCATATCTTTATACAAACCAACATCACTTCCCCCTTCCTGATTAATATAACCCTTGGCCTTCAACCGGTCAACGAAAGTCAACCACTCAGGCCACGGATGTTGTTGTGTATCTCCGGTGGCTGATTCACCGGCGACGGCGGTGGCGGCGGCGGTGTGCGTGTGATCATCGGAGGTCACGGCGGCGGAGGAAGATGAGTAGCGGCGGAGGAGTAGGGTTGGGAACCGAATTGTACGGAACGAGTTGGTTTCGAGGAGAGAGAATAATTTTTTTGTAGCTGCTGCCATTTTTTTTGTTGAGATTGAGATCAGGGTTTTGGTTCTACGATGGTGGAGTACAAGGGTTTAAGGTAAGTGATGTATTGTATTGTATTTAGTGTTCTTAACGAACTGAGCTTTCAGCGAACAGTTCATCAACCGTTTTGCGAGAAGTTTGTTTGTGTTCGTTCGTTTAATAAAGGAACAAACACGAACAAAAAATTCCGTTCATTTAGTTAAACGAACGAACATGAATAAAGGTCGCGTTCGTTCGTTTATGTTCGTGAGCGTTCGGTAACGTGTTCGTTTATATTCGTTTGTGTTTGATAGTTTATTAAGGTTTTAAATTTTTTATATTTTATTTATTTTACCCAATAAATAATATATATGAGGTAAAATCAATAAACCTACTTTGTATTCAAGCTTATTATGTGTTTTCACGTTCTAGCGTTGATGCACTCCACCTCCAACGTCCTCTGCCATCAACCTCCAACGTGCTTCTCCACTACTAACTATATTTGGACAATTAGGTTGTATTTTGGGTGGATCTAGCTAATGTCTTAATGTATGTGAATTCGATGTTACTCAAAAGTTAATATATATCCGTTTGTGTCTGTTTCCGCTCATGAACACTTGTTTGTGTTCATTAATGTTCATTTTGTTCGTGTATATTCATGAAAAAATAACAAACCAACACAAATGAACACGAACATGAGTGTTTTCTTAACAAACAAACACAAAAATAAAATCTCGTTCGGTAAGTGTTCATGAACTGTTCGTGAACACATAATTTTCTGAACAAACAAACATGAACAAGACCTTGTTTGTGTTCGTTCGGTTCGTTTGTAGCCCTAGATGTATTTATATTTTATTTTATTTTAAGCAAACTGTTATTGAATTTTAATGACACAAATTATGCCCTGGAATGCGGCCGGAAATAGAGATACTATTAGGGTGTAGAGTGTGTGTGGTTCAGTGGGTTTGATTATTATTCTCAACTGAAGTTGAAACTGAAGTTATAAGTTAACTTATTTATTAACCATTTGGTTTTCGGTTTATAAATTCAGTTTATTCAGTTAGATTGATAATTTTTTGCTTTGGTTCATTTAGTTTCAGCTAATAGCCAAACCCAAGCTTATGCTTAAACTTTTGCTTAAAAATACATGAAACCGAGATATAAATGCACTAGATTATACTCCGGGAGTGTCATGGGGTTACAAATCTAATGTGAAACATCAACTTTAGATATGAAATAGAATAATGCGCTTTAGATTTACATGCAGAAAAGCTTCGGGTATCACCTAACCTAAAACAATTAACAATGTATAACTCCAATGATAACACTTAACCTAAAAGAGTGTATAACTCCATTGTTAATAAATAACCTTAAAGAATGTATAATTCTAATGTTAACATCTAACCTAAAATAATGTATACCTCAAGAGCATCCAGGAATAGATAGATTCTAGTTCAAATATTAGGATAGGATCTCCAATGTATACATTTTTATTTCCATCTCAATAAATCTAACAAAAACTCTAAAACTCACAATCTTTCATAGGTGTTAATAGTTTTCTATACCTACTGTCAACCCTCAACAAACAAACTATAAAAACTTCTAATTCAAACCATCATGAACCAAAATTGAACTTACCAGTTACCAATAATCATTTACGTATAGTTATTTAATATCAATACAGCTAAATTCAAACTTATCGCTGGCAAAGATCTACTCAAAGTCTCAAACTACATAAACATAATCACATCTCTCTAATCCCTCACACTCAATCACTGCATGTCTATAGTATTCTAATTAGTAATAACTCCTATATTCCCTAACCTAAAACCTAATCACTAATCAGCTAAATAATCACTTAACTAAGCTGCAACTATTCAAAAAGTCATCATATCTAACCAAAAACACCAAAAGAGTCCATAAATCAAAAAAAAAACTAATTCGAACCTTATATCCTTTTAAAAAATAAGATCTGGAATCGGTATGACCACACCGATTTCTATTTTCTATTTATTATATGTTCAACTTTTAGCTTTTATTTTTTAAATTCGATTAAAATATTAAAAAAAATTAGAAAAAACAATATTTCACCTGCCGGTCGAGTCTGGGATCAAAAACCGGCGAGCCAAGCTTATGAACCCTTATGCAAGAAATCAAGATTTGTATATTCGGCTTCTAAGGCATGCCCTTCGGAAGGACCTTCATACATCATCTTCTGGCCTTTGGCATGATAGAAGCCATTTTCAAAACTTGCTTTCACGCCTGCATCCCAGGCAGCGGCACCAATGGCCACAACCTGGTCACCCAGGTTGGGCTCATTCCAAATACTTACCCCAGCGACGCCCTTGCTCATCAACAGTCAATGTCCTACTTGCAACAGAAGCCCGCTCCATCAAAGCTTGGGTATTTGCCTTCTCTGCTAAGGCATCGTGCTTCCTCTAACGAAGCTTTCTCAGCCAACAACTGCTCCTTCTCCTTTAGCAGCGCTGCACTCTTGGACTCTAAGACAGAAGCGCAAGAGGTTATTTCCATGATCTCCTAGTCTTTGTTTCGCAGTTCAGATAGAGTGTCCGCAATCTTAGAGTCCTTGTCTTCTAAGGCTTTGGCATGCCCTTCTGCATCAATTTGTAACCGGGACACGTCATTTTCGAGCCTTTGTATCCTGTCCCAACTCCATTACAGTTCAACATTTATAGGTTGGCAGGCGTCAGTGCAACCTTTCTATGTCGTTGCAGCCTCAGCCTTCAGGTTCTTTACCTCCTCCTCAGCAGCCATGGACCGGTTCTTAGAAGTTTCAATCCCTTTCTTTACCCGGGATTGCTCCTCCACAAACTTATCTACCTTCTTCTCTAACGTCTCTTGCGCCCGCCTAAGATCTTCCATACAAAGTGATGAGTTGGTTATTACTTCTATAGTTATTTATTTATATTATGGGGCTAGTTTTTATATTAACCCTAAAAAAACCAACGAGTTCTATGAGTCATCTCATAAAAAATCTGCATAATAAAGCATCAATACGGATTCATCATTAAATGAATCTACTAGACGAACAAAAAATAAAGAGCTTCGAGCCAATTAAAGACTAAGAATATTGACTCAAGAACTAATAGCTCCATTGTTGAATGAAGACCTAACCACAACGAACTGAAATTTATGGTACATCAAGCCATGATCTGATAGCTATAAATCTAAATATATATCTTATAAATATTATATTATAGATATATAATTAATCTTGATCCTGTAATCATATAAAGATAGTGAATTGTTATCTTGTAATTTAGAATAAATGGTTTTGTGCCAAGGAACGAAATGACAATTGTAATTGCTACTATCTTTATTTCAGCTTTTGTTGTTGCCGAAACTATGTGGTATGGTTCAACAACTACCCCCATTGAATTATTTGGGCTACTCATTGTCAATGGGATCAGGGATACTTCTAATAAGAAATATAAATAGTAGAGTTAATGTTGGGTTAGCCGAAAATCAAACTTTATCAGAAGTTTGGTCTAAAAGTACTAAAAAATTAGCCTTTATGATTACATAAAAAAATAATCCAGCAAAAGGGGGATTATTCAGGCGGGGTTCAATGGATAACGAGGATGTAATAGCGAATGGATGGTTAGGACATCCAATCTTTAGAGATAAAGAAGGCCCTGGACTTTTTGTGTGTTGTATGCCTACCTTTTTTAAAACATTTCCGCCTATCGATGATCTTGTATCGGATCAATATCATGAATAACAATATCTGAGCTATTAAATTAATTTATCGTCGGAATCAAATAGTCGAACATATTTTATCCATACCGAATCCAAGATTGGATTCCTAGACCAATAAAAAAGTTCTTTGCTTTGTTTATCCTTCTTTTCTGTTCTTTCTTTTCTATAGCCTATCTTTTATATATATATATATATATATATATATATATATATATAGGGGAAGTATTGAGAGAAAACCCTTCAAATTGAGTAAACTTTAGAAAACCCAATGCTTGGCCCATATTTGTCCACATCACCCTCAAACATTATCTCCATATTATATTCAAAGGGTTATTTGGGTCATTTTAGTAGCTCTCTCTCTCCTAATCAAATCACCATCAATTACACCCAATCATACCTCTCTCTTTCAAAAACCTTTCTTCTTCATTTTCAAATTCACACATACAAGAGAGAGAATGAAGCGAGAGAAAGTTGCAGGGAAAGAAGGAAGGTCTGATGATCAGTATATGGCAACTCCGGCTCGTGAACAACACCAGTCAAAGGAGTAGGGCTAAGTGAATCTTGTGGTGGTCTCTCTTTTCACGAAGGAGGTGGAGGTGGTTCAATCAGAGATGTTACAGATTTTTAGAGCCCAGTTAATGGCGGTGCTTTGGGGTGAAAACGAGGAAGATGGTAGTCCTTGTGGTGGTCTCCTTTTCTGTCAATCGTTCACCGCTTCTTGCCTTCATCATATGAACTTCTATCCTCCATAGATACTTTACAGGTAAACAACTAATTTATTTCTTCATACGATTGAAAGATAGAATCTTTATTGGTATATTTCTTGAAATTTTGAAAGTTTTGAATTTTTGTTTCAACTGTGTGAATTTTGTTTTGGGCTTTGTTTGACTTAAATTAGGGTTTTTTTATATGGGTATTGGATTTTCATGTTTTTTAATTAGTTTATGAAGAAGATGTAATTGAAAGATAGGACTATTTGGGATTATTTGTGGGTTTTTTTTTATGTGGGTTATGCATTTTGAATCCAGAAAGATTACATATGTTAACAATAGGTGGATAAATATGAATGTTAATATGAAGATGGGTATCAAGAATGAATTTTGGGGCAAAGCCCAATTAAAGGCGTGAGATTCTAACTTATGGATTTAGTTCAGATACTAAATGGTGAATGTATGAAGGTAGTTATAAGGGCAAGCTTAACTATTGTATACTCTTTTTTACTACAGAAGTAACACATGTTAAGCCAGCCAGTCATTCACCATTACCTTCCATACATTCACCATTAACTTTAAATGGAATAAGGGTAAGCTTAACTATTGTATACTCTTTTTGACTACCTATAATAACTTGTGTTCCAGACAAACGTTCAGCGCAACCACCTGGAAAGGGTAAGCTTAATTATCTCCTGCATCATCACTACTTAGCTTTAACATGTGTTATCATTTTGTTAAGATTGACCATTTTGATAGACTGTTTGTCTAACTATAATAACATGCCTTTGTTACAGGCAAAAGGTAGACCATATGGCAAGAAAGCTATGATAGAGTTTCCTCTGCAGCCTTACCAGGTTCGGGAGTTCCAATTGCGGACAACGACAAGTACTTTGAGAAAGACACCCCATACAGGATTGTAAGTTGGTTAATAACAATGCATTTTTATTCAACACATGCTGCTATTTTTCTAATTAACAAGTGTTAGTCGCTGGTTACCATGTGTTAATTTCTTCCTAACATGTGTTAATTTATTTACCAGAAGGATATGCTAGTGAAGTATCTACGTGAAATCAAGAACCCGAAGGCTGAAATAATCAATGGGTTAAGGATACAAAGGGAGAAGATTGTTGGGCAACAAGTAACAACGTTGATGACTATAGGGTGTTCTTGATGCGACATATGGAAAAGTTCATAGGCAAGGGGGGACGTTTTGACGCCAGCTTTAGCACAAATGGCACAAAGAAGCTGGCGGAGTTGAGGAGGCTGAGAAAGATGTTCGCAACACATATCTTACGGTCGCGAGGGAATCATTGTATGAAATGTTTGTTAAAACCTTATATTGTATAGACTTCAAAAGTATGGTAATTGGATGCGGGTTATGCATCTTATATTGTATACTCTTTTGCTAAAAGATTGACCTTAACATGTGATGTACATATAACAATATTTATATAACTCTATAATGGATGGTAGGTGATAGTATCCGTGACATATGTTGTCCACTGTTGTGTTCTTAGCTATCTATTGTGCATTTTCGTGAGTGTTTCTAAATGAATGGTAAGGTAACATGTGTTATGTGATTTCATCATGTGTTAACATGTGTTATTTCTAAGATTTGTTAAGATTAAGCATGGCTTAGTTTTTAACTTATACATAAAATTTATCCCCAAGACCTATAGGCACAAGTGAAGTTTTTGTAACATGTCTTATCCCATCTCACATGCCCTCCCATCTTGTTGGTGAATCAAAAAATTATGAAAACAAAAAAGATTGCATCAAAGGTATCTATAAGTTGCTTAATGTTAACATATGTTACCCTATCTATACCAGGATTTTGACTTACCATTATAATAAAATCCATAAAGGTTTGAAAACGGTCACGCAATCGATCAAAGACATACAAAGGGTAAGATCAGACAGACAAAAGGGACAAGAAATAAACTAACATGTGTTAAATGTTGTCACATGCATTAATAGATTCTTTGTCTAACTATAATAAGATTGAACAAGAGAAAAACCTACCCAGGACATTAAAATAAATGCGTGGAAGGGTAACATGTGTTAATGTTGCATGATAGGTTAACACATGTTATTTGGTAACACACGTTATTACAAAGTTTCCACTTCATAAGTTTACTTAGAAATAAAGCATACAAACTATTAACACACGTTATTACAAAATATCATTACAAACTATTGACCACTTTAACAAAATAAATCTAGTAATTTTATACATTGAGTACCAAAAAGAAAACGTTATTCAATAGTTATTCTACATATTTTTCTCGGCTTCCTTGGATTACGTATGTTAACATAATCAGGGGGTCTTCATTATCAACTGCAAAAAAAAAAAAAAAGATGAGGTGTTAATCGGTGTGACCAACTCATCATCTAAACATACTAACAGAAGTAACACAGGTTAACCCAGTCAGGCATTTCATCAAACACATGGAGTGCATATATCCAAAACACAAAAGACATTATAATTACCTTCCATACATTCACCATTAACTTTAAACGGATATCTATGTATCCAAAACACAAAAGACCTTATAACTACCTTCCATACATTCACCATTAACTTCTAACAGACTAAAAGAAGTAACACATGTTAGTGATGTGTTAATATGTGTTTGAAGACTCAAACTAACATGGTTTAGGTCGTGTATTCGACAAAATACATATATACGTTAGTATGTTTCTAAATGACATACATATGGTTGTTAGGTAACTAAAACATGAGATCCTTATCAAACCAAACTTGTCCCACCTAAAGGAAATGACGTTTTCCCAAGCTACCAACACATGTTACCAAAACATACACAGGTCACAATGCATATGTTAGCAAACACACAAGTCACGATGCATATGTTAGTAAAGGGGCATGAGGTGTAGTCTTAATGTTTTTTTATCACCATTTCCAAGTATGTCATATTTGTGATATCCAATATAAGTCACAATACATGCAAGTCACCTACCATAAGTTTGATCATCAACCATACATATTTATTGACAGTTTACTAATACATATGCTACCAAATCTTACACATGAAATGCATATGGTAAAAAGACAAGGTCATATTTACTAAAATAAGCGCTCTTTTGATACACATGCAGGGCGGCTCTCATGTTACTATAGAACTTGCTCATCCTCTTCTTCTTGTTACAATCTTTATCGTAGAGCATCCATGGGAACTGGGTTACCATTAAAAACATTTTTAGTAAACTACATGTGATATTTTGGAACCTACTTACAACTGGTAAATCGTTTATACTTACCACTGCTTTTTTCCTGACAAAGAGGCGTAAATACGCTTCGTCTGATTTGAACATCTCTTCATAGTTTACAACCTTAGCCCAATAATCGATTACAACATCTAACATGTGCATATGCGGTCTGAGAGACTTTAACATACTACAAGTGGCCTCAACATTACCAATGCTTCTAAACAAAAGCTCACTGCATTTGTGGGTAGACGTCATTAACATAAGTTAAGAATTTTGTTAGACGTCATTAACATTGTATAGCTTAAATGTTATCAAAAAAACAACCAAGATAACGAATTACTTAGTAACACAAGTAACAATCCTGTACACTCGCCTCCCCAGCCCCATCTTTTCTATAAAATAAACCTGCAAATTAACACAGGTTAGCAACATTATTAACACATGTTACCAGATCTATTTTTTTTCTTCTATATGAAACATCTCATCCAACTACTTTTATCCATTTTTTATAAAATAAATCAATAATCAGGAATGAAACCCCCAAAATCGTATATATTATAACCGTTTTGTTTATGTTTCAACACATGGATCTGAAAAAAAACATAAAAGAAGCACCAAAAAGCATAACAAAAGCAAATTCCCATATCAGATATGAAACAAAAACATAAAAAAACCAACGTGCTTACCACTGTACATTTATTCCCATCTCAGATCTCGATCAGTAACACCATATCCTCTCAGATCTGGACTAGTAACACCATAATCCTACACCCGAACCCCCAAAACATACCTGCCACGATTAGCTTGATCCTCTTCCAGGGTTCGATTGTGCAATCGTTGTTCAACAGAGATGATAGGGATGAAGTGATGATTATGAAGCTTGTTTATAGATGGAAGTAAGTTTTGATATTGAATTATGAAGCTTGTGTGACACACAAAACGATGAAACAAAGTAATAACCCAGAAACAACATACCTTGAAGATGAACGATGAGATTTCAGGCTACTATTCGACAATAGGCTCCATGTGAATGATCTCATTATGTTGCTTTGTCTCAATCTATGGTAATAGCAATGGTGGGTTCTTTCTATGATTCGATCTGGATACTTAGATATAGGAATCAATTTGTATGGTGGTGATTAGATGGTGCTATGGTGGTAAGAGATAGAAAATGGTGAATGTGGAGATTACAGAGAATGGGTTTTGTGATAGAGAGAGAAAGAGAGAGAAGGGGGAGGGATGACATGATGGTTACTATCATGAAGACTTTCCAACCCAAATGCAATAGCCAAATTCCAAAACTACCCTTTTTCTATTATAATACTAATTAATGTGTATTATTATAATAAAAAGGTGGGACCATGAATTACAACCATTGATCATGCTTGATCAATGGTTGTGGTAAGGTTTATAGAGTTTCCTCAAATATTTGAGGTTTTCTCTATAACCTTACCCTATATATATATATATATATATATATATATATATATATATATATATATATATATATATAGGATTTGGTTCATTTGAGAACTATTGGCCAAATTGAGAACTGAAAGAATCATTCTGGGCCACACATTGCTTTAAGACAAAAATTTATTTTTGCATTTATACATATTTGTATATACGTGTCTAAAACTATAAAAACTAGTGTTGTACAAATATGTACATACATGTGCAAATGGGTAGTAACGATTTCACATACATGTATGGAAAAAACGATTGTGGGACGTAAGAGCATGTTATTTTAATGTACATACGTGTCTATACGTGTAAGAGTTTAAAAAACATAAGTATCATACATATATGTTTGACAATATACACATATGTATAAATGAAAAAAAATTAATCTTGCAAGAAAAGCTGCAATTTAGCAACATTTTTTTTTTTACTTTAAGAAATGTATGGTCATGAATGGTTCTCTCAGTTTTCAATTACCATATGGTTCTCACATAATCTCTACCACATATATAACTTTAAAGTTATTTTCATTTGTGATGTTGATCCCAATATCAGTTACTTTAGGAGATGAAGTTTGTATGATATAATTAAGAGAAATAATACGGAGGTGACAAAAAAAATTAACATATTCATACTTGATCTATAAAATCTTCATAGAAAAACAATGTTACACCTACATGTATGTCCTACTAGATCTATAACTTTCATATATACTAACAATTCTTACTACAATAATTACTTTTCATAGATATCATATACATTATACGAACACCGCTAATGAATGGAACTTTTGCCCGCTGCTTTGTACCTAAATTCGTCTTGTGAAAATTTAACATATCTTTAACCGTGTTATGGTATGCATATCCAGAGGCAGAGAGTGAGAGTGCTGGTATAGCAGTATCATTAACACTGATCCAAGAAACAAAAAAAAAAACGTGTTTTCAAGGCTCCACTAGGACGTTTTCATCGACTTTTGATACTGGATCGACATGTGGGGCCCGGATCATGACACTCTGGATGAAAGCAATCATCTGAAAATGCATAAATTTTGATGCAATGATTGGTTAATTTTGATAAGGAATTATTCAATTTCATAATTTGTGTACATATAGTTTGTAGTGGGTCAAAACAGGTTCAAGTTGAAAGTTTTAATTTCAGTTTTGGTAGAAGCGGCGGGTTTACTTGCAAACATTAGTCCATTTTTTTTTCTAAATCTACATATAATTAGCATGTTAATTATGATTAAAATGGATTATGTTACAATAATATCTTAAATCTAAGTTGAAAAAATAGGCATCCTTTAATCTCTCAAGACCCATTTGACATGTCCCTCTTTTAGCTATTTTTTATTTGACCTGTTTGATATTAAAGCATAAACCAAATCAAGCTATTTGAAAGTAAGGGGCTAAAATACCACCTCTATGGCTTACTTATGCCCAATTATGATACATAATGGATTCTAGTCATATATCAGTCAAAATGAAAATGTTTATATGGCGTTGAAGCTCTTACCACAGCAAATGCAGCACACACCAGACTAAAACCAGGAAACACAAATGGAGCGTCGTCGGACAAGAATAAAGCTGCAGGATAGAATTGAAAGTGCAAATTAGATTTAGTTAAAATCAACCAAAACCAATGCATCCGGGGAAACTTTCTTCACCTGTTAGAGGACTAAAAATTAGTGGGGAAACAATACTGGCAAATGAACATAGGCCTGTAATACACCCTTGAGCCTTCCCCTGCGAAGAATAAAATAAGAAGCCTTTTAAGTATATAAAAATAAATTTATTGCTTTATTCTGCGAAGATTGACCAAATTTACTTCAAATTACCTGCTCAGTAGGACCAACTTGTTTGGATACAATGCTCCGTAACTGAAAAGTGTCAATTTACTTGTAAGATAAAAGATATATTAGATCTAATGAACGACAAAATATCAGAAACAAAGAACTCACACTTGGTCCAGCAAAAACAGCAAGAATTTGAAACGTGGCAGCAAAATAAATAACCTGTTTGATATAAAAATTCATTAGCCAAAACCCAGACACACACATACACACATTTAATAAAGAGAACATATTCTTGATACGAGAACACATGTACGTACCCAGGATGACCAAGCTACACTGTACAGGAAAATCTGCATTTCAAACCAATGATTACATTATGGAGTAATCAAATTAGAATGTTTTAAATGTTTGAAGGTCTTGAGGAGGTTAAAAGTTATTGCTAATATTATTTTGTGAAAATGTAAAAATAAATATTTGACTGAGAATATACATACATGTACACAATTAAAAATGAGTCCAATTGCAAGAATCTTTTCTTCACGAATTACTCTTGCCAACAGAGGCATAAGAACCATCTGCATGTGTCAGTGACAACATAACTTTAATAATTAAGTTAAGGCAGTAACAAAAGAAAACTATAGTTGCAAGATATACCTGTGATATGATCCCTGCAATCCCATTTATGATCATCAAGTCAGCAAACTGGTCTTTATTAAAATGGAATTCGGCCTTCAAGTAGTACTACACAATACAAATACAAATATAAATGTTTAATAAACGAGTAAGTTTTAATAAAAAAATATTAAAAGTAATATCATGGCATATGATGTACCAATAATGCTGAATAAAGTCCTAATTCCCCCAGGCTGCTGAAAAATGCCACAATAGCTGCTTGTGAAAATGTCCAGCTGAGAGTCACATTTAGAATACAATACTTCAGTCCTTCCATTTTAGCCCCAACATTTAGGGTTTCAATTAAAAATTAAGAACCTGAATCTATTAAAACATAAATCACATCCAATGTATACTAATTTACAATAGTTTTCACGTTAAGATACTTGTTAAACAATTACAATTTCGATATTATTTCAGAATAGTTTAAATTCAAATAAACCTGTTTGAAATCACACTGCACGGATCTGAATCGATATTCTAAACATATCTCTAGCATATTACTAATAAGAACATAATTTATGCCAATTTGTACTAATTTACATATATCTCAATATCTCATGTTAAATTACTTGTTAAATAGTTACAATTTCAATATTTTTCCAGTTAGGTTTAGAATAAAATGGTAATTTATGCCTTCCGCTTCTAATCATATCAATATTTTTTTCTCTTTATCATGTAAGAACCGATTGGTATATAGTATTTAGTAAGACAATTACAATGAACTAACAGGTAAACGGACAATAAGTTGCACCGCAACCGCTTTTGGATAGCCAAACAAGTTGCGATCTAAATCAATAGTATACACAAAATGAACAACATACCTGCTTCTCAACAAAGAAATCGAATCCTTTAACGAAGGACTAGTACGCAATGGTCTTCGATTGTCCGTACACTTCTTTTCAAGTAGACATTCATTCATTGTGTCTTCTTTCAGCGAAGCCGTGATTACCGCAGCCTCCATAACTCGATTCCGGTAAGAATATCCTCATGTACACTACAGAAACCATTGCTACTGCTGCAGCTACCTAAAATAAACAATTGATTGAATTTACAGTAGAAATATATGGAAGTTTTAATGAAAGAAATGTTTGTTACTTGAAAAACAGAGGCGGTTGAGGGGAGGAAGCGAGTGGAGAGATTGCCGAAGACGAAGGAACATGATGATATACCGGAGAGGATTCCAAACGCAGTCGCCCGCCCTGATAGCGCCACATTATCCGCCTGACAATTTTCAGATTCAGAGGATGAGTAGATTCAGTATTTTTTTTTATTTTTTTTGAACGCCCAACAAATCAATTCCGAGCACTCAGGAAGTACCAACTGGACAAAGAAGTACCCTAAGAGTAATCCTGGTCCACCAATAATTTCACACCAGTTCCCGAAGGCTCAAATTGGATTATTAGTCAAAGTCGACCAAGGTATCTAAATTCTAAAATAGTAAAATGTAGGGTTGGTAATTATTGACACCAATTTCTTAACTCGATATGAAATTAACATGTTTTGTGTTTGACCATGATAGGACTTGTGTCGTTAACGGGTCAACATGTAGTGGAGTAATAGATAATGCAGAAGGTATAACATGAAGAGAATGGACAAAGATCATGCTTACCACGTAAGCATGTGCAAGACAAAGCACGCTTCCTTCACAAATCATTGAGGTGAGGGTTTTTAGTGCATAGTAGGCAAAGAAGAAATTCCTTTCCCTGCTGTATGCCAAAATTACTGTTTCACCCACCAAATAATGAGTTAGTTACTAGTATGTACATCATGCCTAGGCATTTGTACTTTCTAAATCTTTGTAAGAATTTACTTTGCATTATTTTTATTCGGATATGTGGTTAAGAAGATACATCAATAAGATAATGAGGTTAAATATAAAGAAAACAAACATGAAAACAAAAATCACATTCTTTCTTATAGAAATATCAAGTTAAGTGAGATTAGAGACATTGTTTGCGAATTGCATTGTTTCCTAATGTCATTTTGATTATGTGCAAGGCTAACTACTAGCGTGAGAATGATAGCTACTAAAGTGGGAAAATGAAAATGGCGAGTCAAGAGAGTATTTGTAATTGCTAGCATGGGCGTAGCTCTTAAGGGGCGGGGAGGGGCGGCCGACCACTCAGAATTTTCGCTCAAAAGTTCTGATTATGTAGTATTCGTATAGAAATTTTTTAGTATATATGGTTTCGACCCCCCGAAACTGGTTTTCAGTGATGACTTCCGATGATTTCCGACTCCCCGATGACTTCCGACCCCCCCCCCCCCCCCCAAATTTTGGGTCAAGCTTCGTCACTGATTGCTAGGTAGGGAGCAAATGGAAAGTCAGTGATGTGTCGTGCTCGGATGTGTAATTGTGAAAGTCAATCAACCAGTCAACTCAAGCCGTCAGGCGTGTACCGGTGCGGAATATAAAATTACAAACTAATAAACAAAGTAATTAAGAATCAATATTCAATTAGTACCAAAATATACATCCATGTAGAAAGTGGTGGCCTTGTTTTGTTAAAATCTTTTAAGATTGGGTGGTGATGACATAGAACTAAGAAAGTAGATGTATAAGTATACTAAATGTGTAGAAAATAGACTTCGGGAGGTTACTTGTAATCCAAACAGTGCTATCAAAGGGTATCAAGATTTTTTTTTTTTTATTAAAGAAAAAAAAAGAAGACTAAGAAGTTGGACCTAAAAGTAACAAAAGTAGGATATAAGTGCTTTATTGAAAGATTTACCAAAGATGATGCAACAACAATGGCAATTGGCAAAGCAATAGAAGTTATAAACATAACTATATCTTCTTCCATAAAAAGTTACTTGAATATTTAAAAAATCCAACTAATGTTTTATATTTTAGTTATATTCAAATTATTAATATTTTTCGACGTATAGTATCACTTTTCATCAAGTAACTTTTGAATATGTACATATTAGTTCAATACAACTTATAGCATCATTACATTATTCGGTAAAAGGATTAAATTTTAATAATTCAAAATTTGTTTCGTTGGTCGACATGAATAATATGTACTTAAAAAATTTCTAACAGTCTCAACATTCAAAGAATTTTCCTCCAACAATGTTTTTTAATTTTCAGACTCTTTATATTGTGAAAACGGATTAGTTCTCACTTAATAAAAATTCATTAGAGGAAAATACTTTAAAAGTTAGGACTGTTATAGGTAATTCTTAAATTCATATTATTGGCAACTAACGAGGCAAAGTTTAATTATTAAAATCCAATTCTCCAATATTTATTTGGTTATGTATTATTTGCTTTCAAATTAGTTTATTCATTTTCTTATCATAAATAGTTACCACTATCATATAAACTTAGTTTATTCATTTTCTTATCATAAATAGTTACCACTATCATATAAACTAATAAAAGCTGGTCATTTTCGAGTTATCCTGATTCCAGAAACCCCAATCATATCATTACATCTATAACCTTTTTCATTCTTTTGGTTTTCCAAAATCTCCTGAAATTTTTATCTATGTTTTTAAATAAATATCCAAAAAGAAACTCGCACTCTTTTATTTTCTCCACTTTTTTTTTCTGGTGGTGGGTGGGTCGGTGGGGGGCTGTGAACGACGAGAAGTGACAATGAGACAATGAAAGGTACAATATATACGTGTATACACTTATTTAGTGTGTTACGTACAAATTGTGTATGCCTTATGTTTTTTATATGTGAAAAAGAATTGGGTGTGTTTTCTTTAACTTTTTATTCAACAATATATAATCTTTTTATGTTATAGCTTATTTATTATGATGGTTATGATTATTAATCAGTTAAACTTAAGTACAAAACATGATAAAATATAATCCATAAAGACTTGACTCGTACGGAAAGAAAAAAAAAAATAAAGAATACATTGAATTAACAATCTAAATCGCCCATCAATAATAAATAACAACTAGTACAAAGATGATTGTTTAATTTAAACGATCAGTCTTATTATTTATAACTAAAATAAATGGTTTGAAATATCATATTAGAAAAACAATAATTAAATAAATATTTAATTAACAATCTCAATCTCCTGTCAATTCATTTATTAATCATTTATTTATTTTTCTTAAGTTGATTTTTCTTTCTAAAAAAAATAATAATAAAATGATAAGAGAATGCGTACCCAAAGGTAAAGTGGTGAGGAGCATTGGAAGAGTGAGCATGACCTTCCTCCCATAATTATCTGATAAATTTCCAATGAGAGGCATCATCACTAGGCTCCCCATCCCTGTTATCTGTCATTTATATTACGCTTAAATTGTTAGAATTTAGATATAATTCCAAATATTGTAAATATTTGTATTAGTTAGTATTTATTGTATAATATCTAACGAAGTTACTATTATTTACATAGTATAATAGCTTTGAGGTTATCTTTCTCTATCGCTTTTACCGCAAGATCTTGGTTGGTTGTCATTCATCTTCTCCATCGTGTCAGTTTTGTGACAATTTCCTCTCTACTCCCTTTCGTCCTGTCGTATGTACGCATATATATAATATATTTCTACGCTTTTTTCCTGTGGATGTCTTCATAGATGCTGTCAATGTTCTTTGTGTAGTTAAGTATTCATTGTATTGGCCTTGAATTTGACTTTGATCGTTAGATTTTCTCTCGCACCGATTATTATAATATAATAGTTAGGTTTACTATAATTATCTTACAATAAATAAGATATATGATTGATGAGATTTCCTTTATAGATATTATTATTATTATATGCCACACGAATAAGGTGTACTGCAACAAATATGATTATATACATGAAAATATTAAATCATGTGACGATTATAATGATAAATAAAACCTCACTTCACTTAGGGGCGAAGTGCAACATGTTTATGGTGTTCTTTAGAAACGAAATACTTTCACTTTAAGAAAAGAAACAAGAAGCTTTGTCAAAAGCAATGGAATCTTCTAAAACCCGAATCAACTACCACCAAACTACAAATGATATTTAACTTTTTAAAAGGTAATTAAAGTGGTGCATTCTAACTAGGAACCATATAAGTAAATAAAAGAACTGCTTCCCATTGGAAACATAATATTTTATTTTTATGTTTATTGTAAAACTATATGAAAGGATTTATCTTTTACATACATATATTTATTACTTAGATCAATTGCATTTTGTAGGTGTATTGTTCCTTACATATATATTAATATCTTAATGAAGGATATGATCAATATTTTAGATACCATTTATGTGGAGATTATTTGTACCATTAGATAACCAATTAGATTTTCCTAGTAGGTAAATATATAATCAGTGTTAGGTAAAGGATATTAAAATCAAATACACTTATAAATATTTCTTAAACTCATAGTATAACCCAGCTCTTTTTCTTTTTCTCTCATTATGTACACCATGTACAAGTGTAAAGACTAAAGAATATTAAAATCAAATACACTTATAATTAGTTTTATAGTTCTATACCTTTACACTTAGTTTTGTATAAACGCAACAAACACACATATAAACTAAAGAAATGTTATACATGTTTTCAAATTTAAGGGTACAACAATAGCTAAACAGACACCGTAGACATTTTTTAGATGTGACAAAAAATATTTTGAATGCCTCTGTCTTTTTTCTCTGTCATTACATAACGATAAACGGTTATATTCTAAATTCTAAATAGCTTATGTAATTTTTACAGTTTTTTATTTAAAATATATTGCGTATGAAACGAGGTTGCATATTTAATTATTTATAGACACCCATGTTTCATGTTAATTAAAACTAAAATTAAAATAATGTTATATAATGTACCAAAAAGTTAATGTATTATGTTTTGCCGTTAAAAAATGTACTACAAGGAAATATATGAATCCAAATTAATAGAAAAGTAAATAGTAAAATTCATACCGATATTTTTGACGAAAAAAGCAAGATAACCCACATGGGAAATATCTAACCCCTTTTTTCTTTTATATTATAAGTTTAAAATTACTTTATATTTCCATAACATAAAGCGACACTAAAAATAACAAACAAAATAAAAGTTACCGCTAGTTGAGCTCCGGAGAGGTAAATCGCCAAGGAACACTCGTCTTCTCCAGGACAAAGTGCCGCCATGCTGACGTCGGTAATGGCCGGAACGACCATGAAGTTAGCAAAATTGAAAACAAATACCGTCATGAAAAGGTGTCCAAGTCCTGATGACACAATGGTCTTTTCCGCCATGATGGTGGTTGTCATGGTGCGTTGGCCGTGGTGATGGTGGTAGTGGTGGTGATGATGGTGGTGGAATATTATAGGATGGAAGCAATGCTTAATGTGGAGATAATATCTTACCCTTTATATTTGTAAACCGAGTGAGACGTCACTATTGGACTATTGGTTATGTCATGAAGCAACTGAGTCTCACAAGCCAAGTTACAATTACTCTCAAGTCTCAACGCATACACTTTTTTATATTTCTTGCATATGATCATATATGTGTCTACTTATATAGGGATATAAAGGGAAAATACTAACTTTTTGCCTAAAATTACCATAATACCCCATTGGGTAAGAATGTTTTTTTCCATGAAAAAGACATAAAATAGTTGGTAATGAGTGTTTTTTTTAATTTGATTCACTTTTTTGTTTTCCGGTATCTTCAATATCCAATCTATATCTTGTTGTGTATGATACCCTAAGAATATTTATTAGTTACATTCAAATATGAAACTTTGTTGTAACAACTATTCGAGTGTTCTAGTGATCCGAATGTTACGTAAGCAAAGAACACCAGTACACCACAAGTATATGTAACGAATCTATATATATATATATAAAACAAAGCTATTTTGCTGACGTGGCGTCCATAGGTTGATTCAAGGCCCTCTTAAAATTGCCACGTGGCATTGTAATTGAAAGGTTTTGGTGTTTTTCAATTATTTTGTTTAATTTTAATAAAAACCAACCCAAACCCTATTCCCAACCCTATTCCCGTATTCCTACAATCCTTCAATATTAATAATAATATTATCCCCAATCCAAAACCCTCAAAACCCTAGAACCGATCAACAATGGCGGCGAGGAAATCAGAGGAAAGAGAGAGACTCGATGAAGAGATAGAGAAAGAAAGCTAGAAAGAGAGAGAGAAAGACTCGAAGAAGAGACGCCGGCCCTGGTCTCTGACCGGCCGACGCGTCTGGTCTGGTAGAGGTGGACGAAGGGTAGCCAAAACCGACAACGTCACACTCCACGTCATCATCCTACCTCTGATCATTCAACCCATGGTTTAACCAATCATGCCTTCGTTGTTGGCTCCGGTTATGGTGTCTCCGGCGAATTGGCTGCGGTTAAAATACAAGCATACTACCGAGGTTATCTTGTAAGTGTTTCTTAATATTCTTTGATATTGGGATGGTCGAAAGTGACCCGAACTTAAAAATTGTGTTTACAGAATTTTTTTACTCTTCGTTTTTTTTTATTATCAGGTTAATGTAGTTTAGTTAGATGTTGTAGTTATTGTTAGAGTTAGTGTTTTGTTGATTAGATGTTGTGAATTTAGATTGGAAGGTAGGGTATGTGTTGATAGATAGATTTGTTTGTTTGGTGATTGTTGATGTGCTTGGTGATATAGTTAGATAGGGATAGAGGAATCAAGGTTAGTTTTTTTTTTTTTTTTTTTTGAGATGTAGGATGAAGATTATTAGTGATATACATTGTAAGAATTGGATGATTAAGTTGATGCAGTGTATAATGATCACAGGCTTATGTTTACGGTGTTTATGATCGAGGTATCTAGGAGGGATTCCAATTCGACGTCACTATTACATTGTTTTAGGTTATGGGTTGAATATTGATATTAGAGTTATGTATTTTTTTAGCATTTATGATAGGTGTAAATATTAGATTTATACATTCTTTTAAGTTAGGTATCAATATTAATATTGTGAGACTTGGTACATAGATGTTATACGTTTTTAATGGTTACAACTTCCAACCTAAGTGATTGTTTAGTTGATTAGGTTAAGAATTATAAGAGTCATTAGAGATTGATGAGTTTTTGAATTGTTGCAGCTTACATAAGTGTGATTATTTAGATGATTACTGATGGTTTTAGGTAGGGACATGCAGTGATTGAGAGATTTTGTGGTTAGTTAACTTGAGTCATTTGCAATACGTTATCACATAGTGAAAATTTTTTATCTAAGATTGATTATGTTTAAGTTATTTACTCTTTTCGTGATTTGAGTTTTCTTCTTTTATTATTTTTTATTAAGTCATATTAAAATTTTCAACCCCGGGACCTTCCCGGGTAATTTGCTAGTGTGGTAAATATATGTATTGAGTGTATATGTAACGAATGCTATACATGAACATCTACATTGTGTCGGTCGACTGCAATTAGATGATGTATTATAGCAATTATAGTTTACAACCGGTGTGTTGTTTGAGGGCTTAAGAACGTACGCTTTGTGTCAATGAGCATTTATGGGAAACACTATAGTGAGGGTCAAGCATTAACTAAACGCTTTGTACTATATGTTTTAGTGTTTATGAGTTAGAATAATCTTATTTGGATAAACCTTGGTCTAGTTTTCTTATCTTCAAGACTTCTGTTAAATTTTAACATGGTTTGCTTATAATCAGGATTCACGGGTGACTAATTTTCTAGCAATGGCAAACAGGTCAACTGGTCAAGTATGTATGGTACATATATTGGTAACGCAGTCCCTATCTCTGTTATAAATGTCGCATACTCAATAGGTATCATTAACCCATTATCATCAGGTTTTGGGTATACCCACAAGTCTTGGTTATACTTCTTTATGGACTTGTATGGTTATTATGATTTACCCGTTTGTGATGCTCATTACCTTAAACCGATCTTAAACTCACCTAAAACCGACTTGTATAAATGCCCAACAGCAATACTCAAAAATTTATATTTTTTTAAAATCTAACTTTTTTTTATATAATATCTTTCACTTCATTAACAAGGGTTTGTGTTTAGCAGGATGGGCTTTGCGATTTAAAAGGGGATATCGGCGCAACTTGTTGCCCGCTTACCCACCATCTAAACGTAAATTTATATTAATTTCAATTTTTAACTTCAAGATACTACTTATAATACTTTTATCATTATATTTTATATTAATATATTCAGTTTGATGAAGTAAAATGATAAGGTAGTAAGACAGGTATCATCTAATAGCATATTCATCATAAACCCATGAAAACTATAAAAGGAATCCCATATCTGATATTCGATACCCGTCTTATTACACATTTCATATGTGTTGGGTTTTGGGTATTTATATCAATGGGTTTGGGTCTTTTACCTTCCAGCAAGCCTTGCTACACAAATCATGTATAAGCTTTAGATAAACCCAAATAGAAAGTGATGTAATAATTATGAATATACAAGTTATAGATTTTTTTTTCTAAATGTATAAGAACCATTGAAAATGAATATCACGATATGTTACTAGATCAGCACCAAGAGAACAAAGTACTCTCCCAATAAAGGGAACGGGAAAAGAAAAAAAATAAAAGGTGTGGAGCAATTTCAAACTTTACTTGAGAGCTAGGGCAGGTTAATTACTTGTCTATGCAAAAACTATATTCCCATCCAAAAATTAACCTCACAAATCTTTGTCATTAATTAATTAATTTAATAATATTAATAATACACAACATCATATATATTAATACATTTGGTAAATATTGTTAATTTGACTTAATCGTACAAGATTGACATCCTATACTTTGAGTAAATTATAGTAGAACCTGTACTTACACGTACGATTAACAATACATGACTCGATATAAATTTACACGAGTTTAAGCTATAAACGAGTGATATGTTAATGACACATTTAAAAACATGTCTAAAAGGTTCAGTTCACCTAATACTTCTTGGACACAACTAATGTGTTTATGATATGGATTAAATTGGTAATCAAGAACTCAATGAGTGAAAGATAAAGAAGGAAAAAGAAACACAGAGAAGAATGATATTATTCTCAAAATCATTCACTGATCTCTCATTCATCTAAAATACGTACTTAAGTACAACTTGACATGTTTACAATAAACCCCTATACTGTTCTACAATTACACTACAAGTCCTTATACTATTTACTACATATCAATACTCTCCCCTTAAAGATTCTTGTCCTCAAGAATCATGAATCACAAAAGACAACAAAAAAAATTTATTAGTCCAACTATCAAAACCAACTAGCCTTTTCGTGTGAGCAACAACAGAAGATTTTAAAGTAGCAACAACAAGTATGAAACATAACAGTAGCAACGACCTTGAGAACTAAATTGTTGCTAAAGATCCTGTAACGTTGATATTGGGTCTTTGAAACAATATTTAATAATGGCCCTTCGAGCAGGCTAGAGGACAGTGTACTTGAAGGTGGACCAGGCATGCTATGTTTATAGTGAAGTGTGAAACCTAGGCAACACATGAATAGACTGTCCACATCAGCAAGGAATCGAATTTAGAGTTCACCATCAGTAGGACTTTGACCCACATTGCTACACTTTGCTTCTATTTCATCACCATGAACATCTTTATTTGACCCACATAAAAGACCACTAGCTATGAGAACCATTGTACCATGAAAGTGTACCAGTTTCCGTCTTGCATTTTCAGCCCCATCTGTTTTCCCAGTAACACTAGCTGCTGACCTTTTCCTACCATAATACTTTTTTTCCAAAATCTGTCCCATTTTTAGCTAATAGAGCATTTCCTCCTGATATAACTAGATCAAGAGCATCATTATGAACAATTTCCAACCCATCATTCAAATAATCTGTTGTCATTCGAATATATTGCCAACCCGGTTTCCATCCGAATGTCTCTTCCCTCACCAATCAAACTTATTCCTTTTAAACCCATCATTGCACTCATGTTGAAGCTTCATCATTATTCCGCTCGCATAACGGTGCCAAACCGGTTTCCATCTAAAAGATTTAACAATCATTAAATCATTACCTAATTGCCGATTCTTCTTAATCTTAATCACACTAACCCTTTCATCTTTTGTAACAATATGTAATGCAATTCCATGGCTTGGCTTTATATCTATTTTTCTTGAAGAACAACTGATGTAAGCAAAGAAGAAATGTATTCCTTCTTATGTACCTCCTGAACAGTCATTACACTTTTGTTCCTCCAATTTGACTAACCATATCATCACCTTTCCTTATATTATCATCCAAAAATTCTCTTGTTTCACTTCTATCTTCCTTAGGTATTTCAAGAACCCATTCTATACCCCTATCTTGACTTACGACACCCATTTCTTGTTGATTATTTTCCTTTGTATCAAAACCAATATAAAAAATCATATCATTTCTTAAAGGCATTTCAACAAACGCCTTAGGTGCAAACTTGATCTTGGTTATAACATGTGAATCGTTAACTTCTGTAATCTCACCCATCTTATCAAATTGATTTCTACTGAGAATGGAATCACTAACCAGATTTGTGTCACTTGGTTCATCAGCTACATATTTAGATTTTGGGAATTTCATCCACCGCTACATCCTTTCCATCGAATTTTGAAATTCCCGTTTCATGAGACTGGTTCATATCATTGGTTGCAATTTTTTGGTCTTCTTGACAGGTGTTGGTATCATTGGTTTTGTCTTCTTGATTCAACCCTTGTCGCTTTATGTATTCGTCCCCCACTGCATTTAATTTTGCCAAGCTGTGTAACAGTTCATCTGTAATTGATTCAAATTTATGTGTTGTTTGTTGAATTGCTGATGCTGATATCATCGTCATATTAAAGAAGATGGAATGAAGGTTTAACGGAGTGGGTTGATCAACAATAATCAAACCAGGGTTAAGAAACTAAATAGAGCGTAAGAATAATTGATCAAGAAATGGATCAATCGATGAACAAAATGGAATAATGGTGATAAGGAATTTTATGGTGGTTCGTTGCTCTAATTCTTGAAAGAATCTGATTGAGACTGATTGTTCGTTGTCATTGCTGTAAAATAAGAATTTGTGTATCCCTAACCCTAGGTCAGAGGAAGGATAACTTTGATACCATTGATATGGATTAAATTGGTAATCAAGAACTCAATGAGTGAAATATAAAGAAGGAGAAAGAAACACAGAGAAGAAGGAGATTATTCTCAAAATCATTCACTGATCTCTCATTCATCTACAATACGCATTTAAGTACAACTTGACATGTTTACAATAAACCCCTATACTATTCTACAATTACATTACAAGTCCTTATACTATTTACTACTTATTAGTTTAGCTAATCGTGATAAATGCGTTAATGCATAAACATGCTTAGGGGGGAAGGGCACAAGCCCCATGTAGCCCCATCCCATCCAATGAAACTGTGCCACATCATTTTTATCCTAAAGCAGGTCAAAGTAGTCTCAACACAGGAAATGCCTAGTCTAAAGTAGCCTAAAACTTTTTATCTTTTTTAATATTAATTAATTAAAAAAATAAATCCAAATAAACACTAAATAAATAAAAGAGAAAATTACCAAAATAAACATTTGACCAACAAAAATTACCAAATAAACATCTACTGCATCTAAACAACAGGGACGTGCTACTTTTTGCGTCTACCAATCAAACGATTACACGTGTAAAGTCTCCAGATGCTTTAATTTTTAAGGTCTCTGCGTCTAACCTTTAGACGCTAGGCTGTTGTTTTAGACGCAAAAATGATCACCTATTCTTTTAGACGCGAGGCCTTAAAAATTGAAGCGTCTAAACAACAGCCTCCCGTCTAAAGGTTAGACGTAGAGACCTTAAAAATTGAAGCGTCTGAGACTTTACACGTGTAATCTTCTGATTGGTAGACGCAAAAAGTAGCTCGTCCCTGTTGTTTAGACGCAGTAGATGTTTATTTTGGTAATTTTTGTTGGTCAACTGGTTATTTTGGTAATTTTCTCTAAATAAAATCTTGAGAGTAGGGGTGCAAACGAGCCGAGCGGCTCGCGAGCTACTCGAGTTTGGGGCTTCCCATCCCCCAAACCAGCCGGAGAAGAAGAAGCGGTCTGGCCAGGATTGCTCCTCGATACCTCCATTAAGAGGATTTGTGAGACGAAATCATAAATATTCCAATAAGTCTGGGATAAACTAGAAGACTAACTCCTTGCTTCTATTCACTTTAAAGAGCGTCTCTCCTGTCCGGCTCGATATGAACAAGAAACTTTGGTTTCAATCGGCTCCTTTATGGAAAATGGATCAATTGCTAGATTTAAGATGAGTCTTATCGAGCTCGAGCCTGAAATAAAGCTCATGTAGTTATCGAGCTACATACATAATTACGTACCATAGACATAATTATTACTACTTCAGTACCAAAATTACGTACCACATACATAAATCATTATAGTTCCATTATATACATAATCATTATAGTTTCATTACCAAAATCACGTTTCATAAACAAAATCATTCAAAACTTTACATAACAATCTTCCATACCCCTAAAAAAACGTAACTTACAAAATTACGTACCATAGACGGAATCAATACTAGTTCATAACTAAAATCACGTAATAAAATTACGTACCATAGACAAAATCACTACTAGTACATGATAATTACGTAATGTTTTTGTATAAACATTACGTAATTATCATTATGTAATTATCATGTACAAAATGTTGTTGTATGTTCATGAAAATATTACATAATTATCATGCACTTCGCACGTTTTCATTACTTTGTATTTGAACCGCCCCCTATAATATATAGGGATCCTAAGAGAACCAACCCCTATTTGAGAACTGAGAGAACCATTCTGGCCCACACATTTCATATAAAGGCAAAAAAAAAAAAAAAAAAAAATTTTTTTTTTTTTTTTTTTTTGCTTTAATCGCACATTTTTATACAAGGAAAATTTTTTTTTTTATTTTTTTTGAATTTTTTTTCATTTATACATATGTGTATATGTCAATTATACATATGTGTATATAGCAATTATACATATGTGTATATAGCATTTTTCAGCTATACATATGTGTATATTTCAGTTATACATATGTGTATAATGCAATTATACACATGTGTATACTGAAAAAAAAAAAAAAAAAAAATTTTCTTACATATAAAGCAGCGATTTTTGCAAAAAAAAAAAAAAAAAATTTTTTTTTTTTTTGCCTTAGAGAAATGTGTGGCCCAGAATGGTTCTCTCAGTTCTCAATTTGGGGAAAGGTTCTCATTTGAACCAAATCCTATATATATATATATATATATATATATATATATATGAAGTCTTATCTTGAGAACATTAAATAAGGTGTGAACCATGAGAACAAATTCAATTTTTCTATTACAAAACTCATTATAATTAAAATACATCATTAAAAAGAGAATTTTTTTTTCAAATAATTCATTTTTTCTTGCCAAAAAAACACTCTATAATTAATTTTTTACACATGTATAAATGAATCAGTTTATACATGTATAAACAGTAAATTTACACGTGTAAAAACAGTTTTTTCATATACGTTAAAATTTTTACGCGTAAATTGTGTTTTTTAAGATTGTATTTTAATAATAAAGACAAGTGTGAATTTTTTTTATTTTTAAATTTGAATAGTTTTAGATGTCATTCTCGCGGTTCACACAAAATATATATGTTCTCAAATTAACCTTCTCTTATATATATATAATGTGATAAAAAAAAGTAAAACTATATATTATTAATATGGAAAAAGATAAAAGAAGAAGTAAATTTAAAGAAATTAAGAGACATATAAGTCAAAGTTAACAAAGACCTTGAACGAAATGTGAAAAAAGGCATAGGGTGGGGTGGGGTGGGGTGGGGCGTGGGGTAGGG
>JAUTDX010001072.1:0-91057 GCA_030844895.1 Ambrosia x helenae | reverse complement strand
AAGCTGTCCTTAAGTTCATTCTCCCCGGGTTTGATGCTATATTCGACGACACTGTTGATATGAATTTGACTCGTTACAAGATGTCATGAAGCTTTATAGGGGAGGACTCAAACTTCCTCAAGGAAATTCACTTGATAACATACTAAAAAGACACCGCGCTTTACAAATGTTTAAAAGAACTTGTCGCTCTGATGGCGAGGGACTTACGAAATATTCAGAACCACATGTCATCCGAGGTACTATTCTACATGTCCTGAATTAGATTTTCCTACCCTTATATTTGCTATCTTCATTGGTGTCGTTGATTGTACTTTTAAGGTGACCCGCGTCCTTTGTCTTATACTACTCTTAATCACTAGTATTGCTATAATTAGTATCGGCAGTTTATTACTATTAGTAGTACTTTTGATTTTTCTTACATACGCTTTATGTTATTTGTATTTATCTACATTATATGTAAAAAACGAGTTTTTTTTTGAGCCAAAGTCTCAATGGGTGCAACCCCTCTATCTCATACAATATATGATAAATTTTCCCTAATTATCTCACCCTCCTCATACCCTGCTATGAGTAGGATCCTTGTTGGGTATGTTTGTATAAACACATTGATTAATATAAACCATCACTATTTTAACTTGTCACATATATATCTATTACTACAAACACATTGATTAATACTACATATTCTTTTAACTAGAGGATCCATCTGCATGGAGCACCGATGAAGAATTCGCTAGGGAAATGTTGGCCGGAGTTAATCCTGTTTCGATTCAGCTTTTGAAAGTAAGAGATGGGTCCTTTGAAGTTATATTTTCCTTTCTTCAAGAAACGGATAATAACTGTTTTTAAATTCAATCTCTAACACGTAAATTCGACAGGAGTTTCCTCCAAAAAGCAAGCTGGACGCGGAAGTCTATGGTAACCAACATAGTTCAATAAAATCACATCACATAGAGGAGCATCTTGATGGTTTAGATGTAGATGAGGTAAAGTTTCAAATGGATTCCCTAACCTATTAATATCTAAATGTTTGTAGTTTAACTGTAGCACAATTGTTATACAGGTAGTAAAAGCCAACAAGATTTTTATATTGGATTATCATGACCACTCATGCCATACATGAACGAATAAACGCAACTTCCAGCAAGACATACGCCACACGAACTTTGCTCTTGTTACAAAACGATGGAACCTTAAAACCAATAGCTATTGAGTTAAGCTTCCTCATCCAGATGACGAAAAGCTTGGCGCCGTTAGCAAAGTATGCACACCAGCAAAACTTGGAGTTGAAGCTGAAATTTGGAAGTTGGCTAAAACCTATGTAGCTGTGAATGATTCTGGTGTTCATCAACTCGTCAGCCACTGGTAAACTTAATAACCCCAAGATAACCTATGCTGATTACAAATCCATATATAGTTAATTATAACCTATATTCGATATTTGTTTCATTTTTCAATAGGTTGAACACCCATGCTGTTATTGAGCCATTTGTGATAGCAACAAATAGGCAACTAAGTGTGCTCCATCCCATCTACAAGCTTTTGCATCCTCATTTTCGTGATACGATGAACATCAATGCTTCTGCTAGGACTATTTTGGTCAGCAGTGGAGGTGTTATTGAAAAAACTTTCTTCACTGGGAAATATTCAATGGAAATATGCTCAAAGATATACAAGAATTGGGTGTTCCCCAACCAGGCTCTCCTAAAGACCTTATATTGAGGTACGCGATCTGCTTACCCTATTTCAAAACATACACTCAACTTATGCCTATTTTGAAAGTAAGAGATGATGAAGGAAAAAGTCCATAACATACTTGTGAACACCTAACGCGTAACCAAAGCTAGAAAATAAAAATAGAGAGAATTCTAAAATAGGTTGATACAAAAATTTGCTAGGTATCAATGCCATATTTTTGAATTTACAAATTGTAACAGAAACCCTAAACAAAGTACATAAATAATCATGTAGATCATGTCAATGAGTGATATACACATTTTAGGCTAATAAGAAAATAATAGGAAATTGCCAACAATTAGTGAAAGTCTTTGACAACAAAATCAAAGACCTAAATTACAGAATTCGGGAATGACCTGCGTAACTCAACTTGTAACACAAGTTATGCTTGTTTTAACTTCGAGCCTCCTCTACACTTTTCTCTATGCCTAGCTGGTTCGAACTGCTAACCTTCCGATCAACACCTTATTTTTATAAAAGTGTTACATAATCTTAACATTACATAATATGATATGCACCAAACTATTTTTATCAAACTTAGTTTATGTTATCCATCTAACATTACAATGACAAAAATGCGCATTCATCCTACTTAATTAATTTACAACCTGCATGAGAACTTATAAGCAAATCCTTTTATTATGTAGGGGGATGGCAGTTGAGGACTCAAATTATCCTCATGGCCTACGATTAACAATTGAAGATTACCCATATGCTGTAGATGGGCTGGAGATTTGGTCAGCCATTAAAACATGGGTTGATGACTACTGCACGTTTTACTACAAAACTGACACGATGGTGCAAAACGACACTGAACTCCAGTCATGGTGGAAGGAACTTCGAGAGAAGGACATGGTGACTTGAAACACGAGTCATGGTGGCCTAACTTAAGTTCTGTTCAAGATGTTATTGATAATTGCACAATAATTATATGGATATCTTCTGCTCTTCATGCAGCAGTGAACTTTGGACAGTACCCCTATGCATGTTACCCCCCTAATCGTCCAACTCTAACTCGTAGGCTTTTACCCCGAACCAAACACTCTTGAGTATGATGAGCTAACCAAGGATTCTGAAAAAGTATTTTTGAAGACAGTCTGTTCACAAACGCAATCACTTCTCAGTGTGACTTTAATAGAGATATTATCTAGGCATACAACAGATGAGATCTACCTTGGAAAAGAGAGTGTCCCGAGTGGACAATGGATCCAGAACCTCTGCAGGCATTTGAAAAATTTGGGAATAAGCTCAAAGAATTGAGGAAAAAATGGTGCAGATGAACCAAGATGAGAGGTTGAAGAATAGGTATGGGCCTGTTAAGGTACCATACACTCTATTGCACCCCAGTAGTGAAGAGGGACTTACTGGAAGGGGCATTCCTAACAGTGTGTCGATATGAAACTTCTTTTTACCTAATGTTTGTTGCATATGTGTGCTTGTGTATTATACTAATTTGGATGGGTGTGATAGAGTAACACATTTGATTTCTTTTCTCTTGGAAAGGTTGTGATCTATTGGTTTGTAAATCTTGATGGTGAATTTGTGTTGCTGTTATTTCAATATCTACGTCTTACCGTGTTGATGGTTAATATTTCTGTTAGATCACATCACCCTTTTCCCAACATCTATCCATCTATCTCATTTATACATGAGTTTGTTTTCCAAAAATAATGCTACGTCCCTCAATTTTTAACTTCTAATGCCACACTCTCCAAATTTTCACTTCTAATGCCATTAATGCCTTTGGCAATGGCAATTTCAGTACAAAATCAGAAAAAGCTATCTTGCTCTATACATGCTCTGTCAAATTGCCATTACAATGGTGATTTCTGTGCAAATTGTCTTTTGTAACGGCGAAATCTGGTCTCATTCTATCAGATCGCTTTTTTAATGGCGATTTCTTTACACCCTCGCGATGATAAATGGAGAGATTGCCTTGCACAAGCCACACTGATGGGGCATTGAATAAAACTTCCTTTTGCATCTTCCAATAAATGATTACTTGAAATAAATCAATCGACAAAAAAAAAACCTCAATAAAATCAAGACTCTTATTTTGTACTGAAATCTCCATTGCCGGTGGCAATGGCATTAGAGTAAAAATTTGAAGAGAGTAGCATTAAAAGTGAATAAAATGTGGGAGGTGGCATTATTATTGGAATGATATGCATACGCATAACATACGATTCCACAAACCGGTACTCTCTTGATCAGGTGGATGGTTTCTGAACACGGACTGTGATTCCCTTTAAAGGTATTTTCCGTGTTCGCATCATTGATCTAAGAAGAAGAAGACAACTCAACCCATGCATATAGGATGAGCTGGATCGTTGTTGCGGTAGTTTCAATGCTTTAAGCACAATTATGTTGTTAGCGATGCTTATCAACTATGATATTAGTATGACTTACTGAAGTCACATGCTCGCATTGGTCACCTTTGGAAATCCAGATTTTTTTTAAATCATGAAAGCAAAATGTGTTGTTGGTGATCACTTGGTGAATAGTATATCACGAGTAGGCTAGCAATTATGGTGATCACTAATGTGTGTGCCAAGTATTATTGTATACTGAAATAGATTGAATATCATGAGTATTCAAGAATAGGTGTAATGTTATTTTTATTCTTTCTGACAATGACTCTGACACGGAATTTTTTATCCCGTTTACTTTTTTATTAAATTAATTTTATTTGGTTGGTCCTGAGCAATGTTTTCAGGCCCGGACCGGACATAGAACCGGTTGGACCGAGAACCGTAGTCTACGCTGGTCTGGTTCAGGGCATAGAACTGTTTTGAAGTCGATCGGCCAATTTGAGCGGGAGTCAAAGGTCAAGGCGGATAATTGGTGATTGAATCGGCGGTCGGGATTTATAAAGACACCTGTAATTTATAATCTTAACATTACATAATATGATATGCACCAAACTATTTTTATCAAACTTAGATTATATTATCCATCTAACATTACAATGACAAAAATGCGCATTCATCCTACTTAATTAATTTACAACTTGCATTAGAACTTATAAGCAAATCCTTTTATTATGTAGGGGGGTGGCAGTTGAGGACTCAAAATATCCTCATGGCCTACGATTAACAATTGAAGATTACCCGTATATATGCTGTAGATGGGCTGGAGATTTGGTCAGCCATTAAAACATGGGTTAAGGACTACTGCACATTTTACTACAAAACTGATGCGATGGTGCAAAAAGACATTGAACTCCAGTCATGGTGGAAGGAACTTCGAGAGAAGGGACATGGTGACTTGAAACACGACTTATGGTGGCCTAACTTGAGTTCTGTTCAAGATGTTACTGATAATTGCACAATAATTATATGGATATCATCTGCTCTTCATGCAACAGTGAACTTTGGACAGTACCCCTATGCAGGTTACCCTCTAATCGTCCAACTCTAACTCGTAGCCTTTTACCCGAACCAAACACTCCTGAGTATGATGAGCTAACCGAGGATCCTGAAAATGTATTTTTGAAAAAAATTAGTTCGCAAACGCAATCACTTCTCAGTGTAACTTTAATAGAGATATTATCAAGGCACACAACAGATGAGATCTACCTTGGCAAAGAGAGTGTCCTGAGTGGACAATGGATCCAGAACCTCTACAGGCATTCGAAAAATTTGGCAATAAGCTCAAAGAAATTGAGGAAAAAATGATGAAGATGAACCAAGATGAGAGGTTGAAGAATAGGTATGGGCCTGTTAAGGTTCCATACACTCTACTGCACCCCAGTAGTGAAGATGGACTTACTGGAAGGGGCATTCCTAACAGTGTGTCGATATGAAACTTCTTTACTTAATGTTTGTTACATATGTGTGCTTGTGTATTATACTAATTTGGATGGGTGTGATAGTGTAACACATTTGATTTTTTTTCTCTTTGAAAGGTTGTGATCTATTCGTTTGTAAATCTTGATGGTGATTTGTGTTGTTGTTATTCAATCTCTACATTTTACTTTGTTGATGGTTAATATTTCTGTTAGATCGTATCTCCGTTTTCCTAACATTTATCCATCTATCTCATTTCTACATTAGTTTTTCCAAAAATAATGCTACCTCCCTCATTTTTTTAAACTTATAATGCCACTCTCTCCAAATTTTCACTTCTAATGCCATTGCCATTGGCGATTTCAGTACAAAATAAAAAAAAGCTGTCTGCCTGCTCTGTACATGCTTTATCAATTGCCATTACAAATGGCGATTTCTGTGCAAATCATCTTCTGTAACAGCTAAATCTGGTCTCATTCTCTCAAATCCCTTTTAGTGGCGAATTCTTACACCCTCGCCGAAGAAAACGGGAGAGATTGCCTTGCACAAAGCCCAAACTGAATGTATCCCTAACTAATTTGACGGGGGATTGAATAAAACTTCCTTTTGCATCTTCCAATAAACGCTTACTTGCAATAAATCAATCGACAAATAAAAAAACTTAATAAATCAAGACTCAGATATATTGCAGTTTATATTTTTGTTTCAAACAAAATAAAATGTGAAGCTGCGCATTTCTTTCTGATTCTTGCAAGTTATATTCTTTACTCTTCCTTACTTGCCCTTCTTATTATAAACATACGAATTATAAACATAACAGATGACGAGTATTTATAGGAGATGAACGACTTAAAAACATAAAGCGCCATTAGCAATGACAATTGGCCAGAAATCGCCACTGCCAATGGTGATTTATGATTCATTGTCAAATCACCGGTACAAAGGTAAAGAGCAAGTATAGAAGAAGGATAGTTTTTTCTGATTTTGTACTGAAATCGCCATTGCCAATGGCAAGCATTAGAGTGAAAATTTGGAGAGAGTAGCATTAGAAGTGAAAAAAATGAGGGGGGTGGCATTTTTTTTGGAATGATATGCATACGCATAACATACGGTTCCACACACAGGTACTCTCTTGATCGTTGGTGGATGGTTTCCGGACACGGACCCTGATCCCCTTTAAAGGTATTTCCATGTTTGCATCATTGATCTAAGAAGAAGAAGCACAACTCAACCCTCAATCACTAATACAATGACACCCGTTTTCATTACCGACGGAGGGTATTTGGGACTGGAATTCAGTAACGATAAGTTTCCCTCCAAGACCTTTTTATTGCGCAAATATGTTTGTAACTGATATTCAGTCTTATATAAGGAGTCAAAAAGTTAGCGACTGATTTTCAATCCCTAACATAAGCCACATAAAATTCAATCCCTAATGTCATTGGTAAATGATAAATAAGTCCAAATACTATGTATCACATATTGATACATCAGTCCTGATAGTTTTGTCCCTAATAGTCACTTTGTTTTTGTTGTGGATGAGGAGGACATAACGAAGTTCGTGGTCACAATTCTCTAGTTGCTGACCCTACTGAGGTCAAGCCTAAGACTGTGAATGGTCAAGATTGTGTGGAAATTGAGAGTGTGAGTCATGACTCCGATGTAGGGCTGTTCAAAACGCTCGGCGCTCGCCGCTCGTTCGGAATTTGCTAGGAAATTGCTCGCTCGATTTTTCGCTCGGCTGTAAACGAGTCGATCGGCTCGGTTCGGTTTGTAAACGAGCCAAGCATGAGCAAAGGTCCGCTCGGCTCGGTTCGACTCGATATAATTTTTATTAATTTATTATATATAGTTATATATATACACATTAATTACATCTATATTTATAGTTTTATACATGTCACTCTATTGGGTTTGGCTCAATAAATACATAAATACAATTATATATACAATTATATATACAATTATATTTATAGTTATTGGCCCAGTCAACCCAACGATAACTTAACACTAAGTTTAATTGTAAAACTCTAAGTCGTGAAAAAACATGTTTGACTTCATATTCCATTAGTTGTCCACAATCAATCATCTCCAGCTATTAACCTACGCCACAACGGGACAATCTGTAGTATGTCATCACCTCACTGGCCTCAACTAGAGCCTCATTCTCGAATGGTCGAACCTCAGTCATCACTAGGTAGCGAGAATATTAAAGGAAACATCCCAAATTTATGGCTGTCCGAAAACACTTGCCGTTCGTCGCTCGCTCGAAAAAATGTGCGCTCGAACAATGCTCGCTCGGTTTCTGGATCGATTGTAAACGAGCCGATCGGCTCGGTTCGGTTTGTAAATGATCCAAGCACGAGCAAAGGTCCGCTCGGTTCGGCTCGTGAACAGCCCTACTCCGATGACTGTTGGTCCTAGAAGTATCAGCCAATGTTTGTAACAAAATGGCAACGTGGTTTCAACAAGATATGAAAATATTGTGCGGATGAGAAATCAAACTTTTAGAGATATAGAACACACGAGTTTTAGAATTTTTGGGAATGCATGTATTGGTCACCTTTTAAAGATCTCTTATGTCTTTACAAAAAAAACGACTCAAAGAATTCCTTGGTTTGTATGAAAGTGGTGTGGAGTTGGTTTGCTAAGGATGTATCTAAGTATAGCTTTCTATGCTTTGTTGTTCTCACACTCACTTTCGCACTTTGCACTTTTCATCGATAGATTATGTCTTCTATTTATAGAGAAGAGTTAACTTGTGTTGTTAAATAGAACGGTTTGTTTATTCCCACTTGTATTCACTGCAGGATGATAGTGGAGAAACGTCTTTGCATGGTCTATAGTGTCCATGTCAAGTTGCATATTTTTTTAACTTTCACACTTCCTGTGATTCCATATTTCCTTCCAGAAATTTGGAGCCTGGATCTTGGAATGATGAACTTATTTTTCTTTTGTCTATCCATCAGAAATTTGGTCTTGACCAAATTTCTGCTTCCTTTCCCAGATTTTATCAGTTAAGAGCTCTTCTTGTCTCCGACTGCCGTATTCTTTAAAGACATATTTTCTTCAATCTTCCCTGGTCTTGATCTCTTCATCAGGAATCTGTTTTGAATTCTTCCTTGTTTGCTTTGGATTCTTTGCTTCAATTTTCTTCAACACTTCTGTTATATGATTTTAGTTCTAACAATTTTCCCTAGATGTTGTAAGTAAACCGATGCATCTAAGTAGGACAGTTACATTTTAAAAAGACAAAAAATTGAAGTATTGAAGTTGAAATAACTTAATGAACAAACAACTATTGTTTTAAGCTAGCTATAATCATAAGTTACATAACACATCAAAGGATTTTCTTGTCATGAGGCTTGATCATCTTCTTTCTAGGAACTTGTCTGGTGCAGATATGATACATTTTCTTGATCATATCTCTTGATTTAGTCCAACTATATATCAAGGAGTACATTCGCTTCTTTTTCTATCCCAAGGTACCCATGATTTCCAGCTTCTCCTCTACAGTTTTCATGCAGCTCTTTAGATATTTCAGAGTTTGATTTGAATATTTGCTAATCTCATTTGTTCTAAACATCTTCTTGTGCTGGTCATCCTTGTAAATTATTCCAAGCTCAGGCTCTAGTACAATCATTCCTAATCTGGGCTTGTGACTTCTGTTGGGATGTCCTCATTGGGCAGGTTTAGATTGATCTTCTTAATTAAGGACATGAGGATGGGTCATAGCAAAATCAAGGTTTAGATTGATCTTCTTATTGCGACACTGGCTATGCATCCAGAGGTCTTCTGACTTTGATATTGGTTGAGGTATCATCTAGGAACTTGTTCATCATCATGATGAGGTCCGTGGGATGAAGGTTCTCTAGATCTCCATCATTAATCTTGATTGGCTAACATCCTTCTCTTTCAATCTCATACACATTAAACCTATATCTGGTGACATCCATTGTTCTTCAATCTTCCTTGGTCTTGATCTCTTCATCAGGAATCTGTTCTGAATGTGTTCTTCGTTGACTAGCTTTGGATTCCTTGCTTCAGTTTTCTTCAGCACTTTTATTTTACGATTTTAGTTCCAACAATGTCAAATATAAGGAAATTGAAGAGACCCAGTCAAGTTCACAAATACCAATTGAAAACCAAATTTCATGTGGACCTAAACCTAAGAAAAAGTCTTTTTAGATTCCAGAAGGTGTGAATGTTTTGTACATGATTGTGGGATCTGACAATCTATATTCTAATCGAGAGTTCCAATGAAAAACATGAAACTAATGGTGCAATAGTGTAAACTAATTCCCATTAAACAAATCAGAAAATATTTTGGTCAAAATAATTAGGTTCAGATCAAGACCAATCACCATGTCAACCATAAGAAAAGGTCTGGGAACAACAAAAGGGTCTCAAGATCAAAGAAGTAAAATTTGTCAAATTGAAGAGTACAAATCAGGTGAAGAATTTTGAAAATGAGTCAAATTGACTATTTTTGACATAGAGATCAACGAAATTATTCATCTAGATCGTCCTATTATGGTATATACACAAGTACCTCTCGATTCGGAAATATTTGTGAATCGAAATTACCGTGTGAATCTCCTAGGAATATGCACTGGAGATCATGTGATGAATGTGGTGAAGGCAGACATTTGAGATTCCAATGTCCATATTTGTTGAAACCCCTAGACACACAACAAACATCGGTTTGATTCACCAAAGAAAATGTTAATGAAAAGGTGAAGTCAAAGGTTTTTGATAAATAATTGTTGAAAACAAGCCCAAAATTGGAAAGGTTAATGAACCTAAGGCAAACCTTAAGGCTAGACCAAAGGCTAAATCTCAAGCCCAACCCGAATCTATTAAACCTTATTTATTTGAAGGAAAAAATAAATAGGTATGGAGACCTTACACTGGGGGTGCTTCAATAAGCAATGTTGTTCAAACTACAGTTTGTAAATGGATTGAGATCCATGTTATTGACGATAACGGACGACCAAACACCGTCAAGGTTTGGGTCCCCCTTTCTAATTAATCTTTGAATGAGTTTCCAGGATGTTCCGAGGAGAAACTATCACCAGTCTGTGGATTGTTGGCAATGGAGCAACTTAGCACAAAAGGAGACATATCTCTCCTGTACAATGTAAAGATTATCATAGGAGAATATGTAATCTTTGCTGATATAAAGAGAGGGTTTTTGATCAAAGAAGAAGAAGAAAAAGAAGATAAGATAGAAGAAAGAAAAGAAAAATGTCAATTGAGAATTGATTCATGACCCAGTGTTTTGTAAATTTGTGACCAGATTGACCAAGAGTCTGTAATAGTATATTATCAATATCCCCAAGCCATCTTAAAGTTTAAGTCACTATATTTGCTAGCTAGGTCTAAGGACAAGTCTGTACTTTGTGTATATCCTCAATTACCAGTCATATATGGTTCCCACTAATAAAATAAAAGTAAAACATAGAACAACTTTAGTGGTAAATATATATGTCCAAAGTCCAAACCCCAATGGCCATTTTGGCATAAAACTCTTAATAATAACTATATATTATAATGCTTAATCAGCTTTGTGACGAATTACTCTTTTTTAATCACAACTTGTAACATATAAAAACGGTAAAACGTGACAAAAATGATTTGGACAGAAGAATATTATTGACTGCGAGTCTGCTTCCAAAAAAAATAAAAGACTTCGAGGGGTCATTTCTTGGAAGGGATTGGATGTGTACCTTTAGAGAAAGTCATAGCCCTCAACCCAACTTTCCATCATCAAGTCCTATAAATATCAACCTAAACGGATAGTGTTAATACCATCTACATTAAACAAAAACCTTTCATCTTTTTATACACAAATGCTTAAACTTTCTTCTTTTAACTCTAAAAAGGAAGTAGAGAAAGAAGCTCAGAAAACCAAAGATAAAGACTCAGAAAACCATACACAGTCGTGTACGTGCATGGATACCATGTTTCAGAAAGTTGCCAACTTTGTGTTGGGTGAGAATCATGGGAAGAAGAAGAAGAAGACGACAGTTAAAGGGAAAGTGGTGTTGATGAAAAAGAATGTGCTTGATTTCAATGACTTGGGAGCGTCGGTTCTTGATAGAGCTCACGAGTTGTTTGGAGAACATATCTCTATTCAGTTCATTAGTGCAACTCATGCTGATAACGCATCCACAGGTTTGATTTTGGACTTTCTTTATATATCAACTATACTCCCAAACTCTTTCTTAGAAATCAAGAAAATAACTCTTGAAAACCAATACTCGATATGCATCATAAACTCGATGAATGAATATATAGACTAATTCAAATTTGCTAGCTAAGATATTATTATACTAATTTTAACATGATTAGGAAACATAACCAAAATAACTAACTCGTAAACCTTTGGTCACAAATCCAAGCCACTTGTTTACGAGATTCCTTTTGACGCCCTTTCTCAGCATGGACTTGTGATAGTCGGGAATTACCTCCAATAAAATCGATAAACAAACACCGATAAATCTTGTCCTTGTTCGTGAAACCTGAGATAACTATATAGTGTTAAGATCATCAAAATCATGTTGAATAGAATTGTGCATTACTCATGACAAGCAATTTGCGAACTCTGTACCTCTGAAATCATTAATGTTCATAAATTGCAAGAAGGATCTATAGAACATTATTTTTTTTTACTGATTTCTTATTGCTTTTTTTTTTTTAACATTAATTGCTTTATTTATCGTTTGTACCTCTTTTACTATATATAATAACATATTTAACCCATTTAATGTGATTTAACTTTAAGGAAAAACTAAAGACAGTGTTGTGTTTAGTTAGGTAATTTTGTTGACTAATAAAAGTATCCTGACGAACCTCACCGATTCCAACTAAATAATATATGCACTGATATTGGTATTGTCGGAACTAAAATTTGTCGTAACAGTTTTTGATACATGTAAAAACAATGTCAACGTTCTTTGGAAAGAGTCAAGTTGTGTTTAGTAGTTATATTTGCTAATACAGTTGAAATTTAATTACGTGGGCCATGCATGTGCGGAATTATTCATAATTAGCCACCCGTAAATACAAATAAAGAATGGGTGCTTTCATATGCTATCAACTACTCCGTCGATGGCTTTTGTTGAAGATATTTAATTAATGTGTTAATGGCCAGTGCTGTGATCATTGTTTGCTTAATTTATGTGACAGTTAAACCTACTATTCTTTTTTCAAAGATTACCATCTTAATAAAAAGTTTTCAATTAGTGGCTACTATAAGAATGACACAATTGGTTTTTTTTTTTGTTTTCGTTCGGTTTTTTTTGGGGTTGGAGTCTATTATAGGTTATGTGATTCGGGTCCCATTAGTTGTTTTAAGTTTCGATTGTTTTATGTTGTTTTGTGACTAGTTTTTTGCTAGTCGGGGTTTCTTTTAAAAAAAAGTTTCACATTCGTGCAAAAAAAATATAACTATTGCAATTAATGGGAAGATTTTATCTATTTCGGGTCCTTGTGCGAAATTTTGATTTTGGGTATTTTTAATAAAAGATTTTGATGAAACTTATTTAACTGTACTAGTTGTTTAATAATTGTTTAAAAATATTAAATTCCTTCAAAAGATTAATATATATGTTGAGTAATCCCCGTTGGGGGATAAAAAAACTAATTGAACTCCAAAAAATATAAGAACAGAATCATTAATCTAACATGTACGTATGAGACTGACAATTAAGGTAAAGAAAATAACTATCAGCATGTTTCATTCCCAAAATTGTTAACGGAAGAAAATAATAAACAAAATAAATCATTTAAAAAAAGTCTACCTAATTGAAATAAAATATTATATGTTTCAAATTTAAAGGGGTCTAAGTTTTAACTTAGTGGACAACTGATGATAAGGGATAAATGCATTTTTCCTTCATGTACTTTTTTATTCCGTCTATATTTGCTAGGAGAATGTTAGGTCCGATGTTGACCAATTAACGGTACGTGTTCTGTTAATAAATAAAGGACAATTTTGACTATTGTTTTCAAGTTTGATTTCATATTAGATCGAAGTGAGAACACAACAATATATTGTATTTTAAATGTATACAAGTTGTTTGGTTTTGGTATAGGCATGTGCAAGAATGAATATAACTTGTTAGCCACCAGCACTGCCAAGTGGACAATTGGTCATTATCAATTATTTCTTCTTTAATTACAATTACAACTGGACTTAGGTTTTTTAATAGCTTTTTTTTAAACTTTTTAGATAGAGAGAGAACAATTAAAATAAAATTGGTATATTTGATAAACTATTATTATTCTTGTTTTATTTCTGTATTTCTGTTTTAATAAATAATATATATACGCGTTTGACCTTGTTTGTAAAACCATCAGACCTTTTTTATTTGATAAATATTGCAACTTTTATATTAAATATATTAAGTAAGGTTGAACTAATGGGTTTTGTGTTGTAGAAAAAAAGTTGAGAGGGAAGCTTGGGAAACCAGCAATCTTAGAGGATTGGATTAGCACCATTACTCCTCTCACAGTAGGTGAATCAACATATGAAGTCACATTTGATTGGGATGTTGAGATTGGACTACCAGGAGCCTTTCTGATCCAAAATCTTCATCACAGTGAATTTTATCTTATGACACTTACTCTTGAAAATGTTCCTGGCCATGGCCAAGTCCATTTTGTTTGTAACTCATGGGTTTACCCTTCCAAATACTACACCAAAGATCGCATATTCTTCGCTAATAAGGTTTAAATATAAGCTTAAAATAGTTAGATTTCATACAACTTTTAAAAGATTAATATTCAAGATTAAATAAAAGGAATGATCAGTAATGTTATGACTTGATGCAGGCATACCTTCCTAGCGAGACACCTGTATTGCTACGTCCTTACATAGAGGAAGAGATGGTCATCTTGAGAGGAGATGGGACCAGAATGCTTGAAAAATCAGACAGGGTTTATGACTATGCTTTGTATAACGACTTGGGAGATCCAGAGGATGAGGAGAAAGTGCGTCCGGTTATTGGAGGGTCGTCTGAGTACCCCTACCCGCGTAGGGGTAGAACAAGCAGACCACCAACCGAATTAGGTATGCTAGTTTCAAGTATTCACAATAGTTATACATGTTATGTTAATGACATACTAAAAGATGTATTTTTTTTTTGACAGATCCTAATACTGAAACCAGACTTTCGCTTCTTGAGAGTATGAAGATTTATGTCCCAAGAGATGAGAGGTTTGGACACTTGAAGAAGTCTGATTTTCTTGCTTATGGAGTTGAATCAGTCCTTAAGTTCCTTCTCCCTGAGTTTGAGGCTCTAGCTGATGACACACTAAATGAGTTTGACTCATTTGAAGATTTCATGAAGCTTTACAATGGTGGAATCAAGCTTCCCCAAGGACATGTACTTGATGAAATACTAGAAAACATTTCTTTACAAATGTTTAAAGAACTCATTCGCTCCGATGGTGAGGGGCTTGCTAAGTACTCAAAACCACAAGTCATTGAAGGTACCAATTTTAAGTGTCCCTTATTAAATACAATAAAAATGTCACAAAATGGTACCCAGTAAGATCCAACTCATAGTGAGCTATTAGTAGGGTCTGGAAGGGTGAGATCAGGGCCGCAAACCTTGTGACCCACTCGTTTTTCTTAATTACCTACTTATTATAAAAGAGAAATAACAAAACAATTACACAACCTTTATCATTCTAACAAATAAAAACATGCTTCTTTTGTTAAACATGTTGGGCTATAAAACCTTTGGATATTGTGAATTTAACGTTTCATATTAAAATATTTCTACCAGCTAATCTAGATGCCTGGAGCACCGATGAAGAATTTGCTAGAGAAATGCTGGCTGGAGTTAACCCGGTTTCGATTCAGCTTTTGAAAGTAATTTATTACTTCTTTGATTTATGCAACAGAGACAAAATAGACAAATACATCGAGAATAACTGATTGTTTCTTTTCAATTAATTAACAATTTCCATTAAAATTTTTTGCAGGAATTCCCGCCAACAAGCAAGCTTGATGCTAAAGTCTATGGTAACCAAAATAGTTCAATAAGAGAACATCACATAAAGGAGCATCTAGATGGTCTAGAAGTAGATAAGGTAACATTCTTACACATTATATTTTATTAAGTTAGCAATTGTAGTAGTAAATATGTAATTTTATTGAAATTTGCATTATAGGCACTAAAAGAAAATCGACTCTTTATATTGGATCACCATGACTCATTGATGCCATACGTGAAGCGAATCAATGCAACTTCCAACAAGATTTACGCCACACGAACTTTACTCTTTTTACAAAAAGATGGAACTTTAAAACCAGTAGCCATTGAACTAAGCCTGCCCCATGAAGATGAGGATATGTTGGGTGCTGTTAGCAAAGTATGTACCCCAACTAAAGACGGAGTGGAAGCTTCAATTTGGAAGTTGGCTAAAACATATGTTGCCGTGAATGATTCTGGTGTTCATCAACTCATTAGTCATTGGTAAGCTTTAAAACATCATAAATGACCATTTGATAAATACATCATCTACTTCAGCTTTTACCGAATCATTAATATTAATGTGTACTATGCAGGCTGAACACACATGCTGTTATTGAGCCGTTTGTGATTGCAACAAATAGGCAATTAAGTGTAATCCATCCCATTAACAAGCTTCTCCACCCGCATTTTCGTGATACAATGAATATTAATGCCTCTGCTAGGAATGTCTTGATCAATAGTAAAGGGATTCTTGAGAGAACCTTCTTTACGGGGAAATATTCAATTGAGATATCTTCAAAGATATACAAGAATTGGGTGTTCCCTAACCAAGCTCTTCCTGTGGAGCTTGTATTGAGGTAAGTGATTCAACTATATATTAGCACTCTTGATTTAAGCACACAAAGATGCAAATGAAATGGAAAACAATTTTTATATGTTATGCATTCTTACTAGTATGATTAGTTGCTAACAAATATTTATAATACATAGGGGGATGGCAGTTGAGGACTCAAGTGCTCCTCATGGCCTACGCTTAACGATTGAAGATTACCCGTATGCTGTAGATGGGCTTGAAATATGGTCAGCCATTAAAACATGGGTTCAGGATTACATCACCTTTTATTATAAAAATGATGACATGGTGCAAAACGACAATCAACTCCAGTCATGGTGGAAGGAACTTCGCGAGGAGGGACATGGCGACTTGAAACATGAGCCATGGTGGCCTAAAATGAATTCTGTCCAAGATGTAATTGATAACTGCACCATAATTATATGGATATCTTCTGCTCTTCATGCGGCAGTGAACTTTGGACAATACCCTTATGCAGGTTATCCACCTAATCGTCCAACTCTAAGTCGCAGGCTTTTGCCTGAACCAAATACTCCTGAGTATGATGAACTAAAAGAGGATCCCAAGAAAGTTTTATTGAAAACCGTTAGTCCACAAGTACAATCCCTGCTTAGCATTACATTGATAGAGATATTGTCAAGGCATACATCAGATGAGATCTACCTTGGGCAACGAGAGTGTCCGGAGTGGACAATGGATCCAGAACCTCTGAAGGCATTCGAAAAATTTGGCAATAAACTTAGAGAAATTGAGGAAAAAATTACGAAAATGAACCAAGATGAGAGGTTGAAGAATAGGTATGGACCGGTTAAGGTACCATACACCCTGCTCTACCCTAGTAGTGAAGAGGGACTTACTGGAAGAGGCATTCCTAATAGTGTGTCGATATGAATGGTATTTTGTTAAGGTTATTCATGAAGTACATTTGTGTGTTATTGTTTGGACTAGTATTAAATCCGTATGTAAAAAAAAAGAACCACGTTTGATTCTTTGATTGCAATGTATCTATGTTTTATCAATCTTAATTGAAAGTGTGTATCACTAAACGCGTCATCCTCTTCGAGTTGGACGTGTGTTAATTGCAGGGGAAAGTTCACATAGAGTGGGGTGGGGGGTCTGGGAGATTATTTAAATGTTTACAGACTTCATTGTGAAGTTACTGCTTCTAATCTATAATAAGTCTTAGTAGAGCAACTTATTGTTGGCCTGTATTCGACTCGGAATATAAACATTTTGAATGGTAGCAATTGAGTTGCTATCAATGGTTTAAACATGTTGGAAGGAATGGTTTGTGGTGACCCTTAGTGAAGAATATTAGGATTATTATTTTGTGTTTTAATGTATTTAACTTAGTATTAAACTTATGGGTCACGCCGGTTGATGAAGACAGTATGCGACTGTTAGTCGCGCCATTTTCAGGAGGTGAGATTACGATGGTTGTAATCACATTGGTTTGCCAAAGGGACATACCTATTCAAAACCTATTAATACCCTCATATATAAAATTATTTGGATAATGCAATTTCTATTGTTTAGAAGGTTACGATGATTGTAATCACATTGGTTTGCCAAAGATACTAACCTTAAGACTAATGTAAATGTATATAATAATTAAACATAAAAACGAAACTTTCAATAATTTAAAAAATGTTACTTCCCGGTCTCTGTTTATTGCCGCTTGCCTAGTCCGTGGTGCACTTGAGACCTCTTGTTCCTCATCTTGAATGATTTTGCGCTGCCATCGCCTCAATATTTATAAAAACTTTAAAATTTTTGGTAGAGGTTGAGAGGAATAGGTTATAAAGATGTAAAGATTTGAGAGAGATTTGTAGTTGTGTGTGTGTTTTTTTTTTTAAATGTTGAAGGCAATGTATTATTTAAAAAGAAAATGGATTTTTTTTATAATTAAAAGGTCATATGACCGTTAGTAGGCCCCACCACAATCAAACAACCAATCTCAAGCCCCGTCTCAAACATCCGAAAGTAGACGAATTGGCCGGGCTGAACACGTTGGGGGCGGTGTTGGCCGGGTGTGGACGGGCTGGCCGGCCCTTGGCCGCCCCCCACACCACATAGTATAATTGGCATTCATAATTTAGTGTATTTCAGAGCACATGCATTTGCTTATCTTGAACGCTTTAGTTTCTTTTAGTTGCCTTTAGTTTCTTTTAGTTGCCTTTAGTGACTTCTTTATTTTAATTACTTAACAATTGGATATCAACTATCAAACCTTTAAATGCAACATCATTTGATATTTGTTCTTATATTTATGTTTGAGAAGTTATACAGAAGGCAAGATATCAATGTAGCTGTTATTTATTCAAACTATGTTTGATGATGTTTTTCATATCCAAATAAATTTAAAACATATAAATAGATTTTTAGATAAACCTGTTACATGAATCATGGACTTGAAACAAACAATCATAAGATCCATATGTCCTTTATTATATAAGTTCAGAGATATAATGGAAGGTTTATAATCATATCGCGGTACTGTTTGGGATGCCCATCCCGGTAAGTCCTCCTTCACTTGTGGGGTAGAGTAGAGTGTATGGTACTTTCGCCGGTCCAACTCTATTCTTCAGCTTTTCGTCATTGTTCATTACTACAATTCTCTCCTCAATCTCTTTCAACTTTGTCCCAAATTTCTTGAACGCGTTCAAAGGTTCTGCATCCAGCGTCCACTCAGGACACTCCCTTTGTCCAAGGTACACCTCATCCGAAGAATGTCGCGACAATAACTCTATCAGCGCAATGCCAAGAAGCATTTGAAATTGGGCCGTAATAGTTTTCAAGAAAACTTTATCAGGATTCTCTTTAAGTTCTTCATATTCAGGAGTACCTGGCTCAGGCATAAATTTACGACTTATGGTTGGACGATTAGGAGCATAACCAGCATAAGGATATTGCCCATAGTTTACAGCTGCATGAAGTGCAGATGCAATCCATATGAATGTAGTGCAAATGTCTATCAGTTCTTTACAAGAATTTATTTCAGGCCACCATGCTTCATGTTTCTTGTCACCATGTCCCTCTTCTCGTAGTTCCTTCCACCATGATTGAAGTTCTTTGTCGTTTTTAATCATTTCATCGTTGGTGTAGTAAAAGTTACAGTAGTCTTCTACCCAAGATTTGATTGCTGACCAAATCTCTAGCCCATCAACTGCGTATGGGTAATCCTCAATTAGTAGGCGAACTCCATGAGGAGAATCGAATCCTCAATTGCCATTCCCCTGAGTGTTACATGGACAAATAAGTAATTCAGTTCAAATATTAATATTAATAAAAACATATCAAAGTATAATCATGACACCCCATAGTTGTAATTCTAAAACCCAAATTCCATAATGTCAATCCACAACTTTGAGTTCTATTATTTTGTTTTCGTAATTGTCTCGCTTTATATTATTCTGTTTTCATATGATATTTAACGGGTCAATTTGCAAGTTTGAGTTCTATGATTTTGTTAGCTGCCTAATAAAAAATACTATTTGATTAGTGCATTAAACTTGTACCTCTAATTAAGTTTTGTTTTTTTTCAACAGAAAAAGATAAATATATACCTCTTCACAAGATCCATTGGGAGTGCTTGATCAGGGAACACCCAGTCCTTATACAACACAGAAGACAATTCCATAGAATACTTTCCAGGAAACACAGTTTTCTCAAGGATACCGCTACCATTGATCAGGATCTGCCTCGCAAAAGCGTTGATATTCATTGTATCACGGAAATGAGGGTAAAGAAGCTTATAGATCGGATGGAGTACACTCAGTTGCCTATTTGCTGCAATCACAAATGGCTCAACAACTGCATGTGTGTTCAACCTGTGAACCAAAGTTCTTACAGTTTAATATATGAAAACAACTAATGGTGCATCATATAGTGGTGCATATGAGTTTTTTTTGTAAGTGTACCAGTGACTAACGAGCTGATGAATTCCAGAATCGTTAACGGCTACATATGCCTTTGCCAACTGCCAAACCGCACCTTCCACTCCATTTTCAGCCGGGGTGTATACATTGCTAACCGCACCCAAATTATCTCCTTCAGCATGAGGCAAGCTTAACTCAATTACCAATGGTTTTAAAGTCCCATCATCTTGTAGAAAGAGCACTGTTCGTGAGGCATAAATCTTGTTTGCAGTTGCATTTATTCGCCTCAAGTATGGCATCAATGAGTCATGATGATCCAATATGAATAACCTATTTGCCAACAATGCCTGTATTGCAAGAATATGAAACAAATGAGACAAACTCATGATTAAAATGGATTTGTGAATAATTGTGCTTACCTCATCTACTTTTAAACCATTCAGGCTTTTCTCGACATGGTGTGACTTTATCGTACTGTTTTGGTTGCCATAGACTTCCACGTCTAGCTTGCTTTTAGGAGGGAACTCCTGCAATATCAAAGCAACATATTATAATGTTTGCTTGGATCAAAGTAGCAAAAACATTGTGAAAGACGAGTTTACTTTTAGAAGGCGAATTTAACAGGGTTCACTCCTGCTAGCATTTCTTTGGCAAATTCTTCATCCGTCCTCCATGCTGACTTATCCTCTAAAAAGAAAAGCATATGTAGTTATTTGTTGGTAATTAGTAATCTTGAAAGTATACAGTTAAGGTGGACAATATTAATTTTTAAAAGGTTGAATGGATTACCTTTGATAACTTGTGGTTTTGGGAATTTGGCAACTCCTGAACTATCAATTTCTAGAAATACTTTTAACATTCCAGTGGATGTTTTTCTCGAATGCGATCAAGTAGAGGTCCTCCAGGCAGCTTGAATCCTCCTTCATAAAGCTTCATGATGTCTTCGAACGAGTCAAATTCATCAGGGCTGATGTCACATAGAGCTTCAAACTCGGGGACAAGGAATTGAACGATAGACTTTAGTCCATTGGCAAGAAAATCAGACAACTTCAAATGCCCAAATCGCTCGTCTCTTGGAACATATATGTTTAAGCTCATAGCAAGTGGCAGCCTGCTCTCAGTTCTTGGATCTAACCCATTGATCAAAGGTTAACATCAGTGTACAAAACAACTTAACACGTGAAACATAATATAATGGGCCTCCTAAGTCCGTAGTTACCTGATTTTGTTGGTTGTCTACCAGTTCTACCCCTACGGGGATACGGATACTCTGATGACCCTCCAAGAACTGGGGGGCATCATCAATGTCTTTATCAGGATCTCCCAAATCGTTATAGAAAGCATAATCGTAAACCCTGTCCCATTCTTCAAGCATCCTAGTCCCATCTCCTCGCAAGAGTTCCAGCTCCTCCTCTCTATACGAACGCAGGAATTCAGGTGTCTGGCTAGGAAGATACGCCTGTCGCAATAATATTATATGAAGAAAACTATGGTCATACATCAATGCAAGTTGTAAGTGGTTTCTACACAAGATATGGTATATAACTAAAGAATAAGATTAATATATGATGATACTATATGTTTCTAGATCTTGAGTGGTTTCTAATGATGTGTTTTCGATATCAACTATACCATACTCATTCATCAAGTTAAAAGGTGATCGGATCAGTTACTGATCGTATTAGATGATTAAAACATATATAATATTGAGGGTATTAAGTAGTGGCTACTTATTCTAGTAGTAAGTCATACAGCAAAGGTTAGTTTAATGGTATTTATCATATATAATTATTTTTCAAGTAGCATGTTGTTTGGTAGTGGAAAGTTTATTGGTCTTGTGTCTTATTTACTCCAGTAGTAGGTTATTTAGTAATAGGATATATATATTCTTAACATATACCAGAAGGAACTTTACTGATCACCAAATAATAGTTATATACCTTGTTCGTGAAGAAAACGCGGTCTTTTTGTAGCGTTTTGCAGGGTAAACCCATGAATTACACACAAAATGGACTTGACCATGGCCAGGAACATCTTCAAGTGTAAGGGACTTGAGGTAAAATTCACTATGGTGATTATTTTGAATAAGAAAGGCCCCAGGCACTTGCATTTCTTCATCCCATTCGAATGATACTTTATAAGACGATTCTCCAACTGTCAAAGGGGCAATGGTGGTAATCCAGTCTTTCAATATCGCAGGCTTCCCTACTTTTCTTCTTAAGAAGCCTTCTGCAAAGGTAAATCCATATTCAATAGGTTAAAAAGATTTTGATGGTCACAAAATGGAATATATAAAACATGATTAGAATAATAAATGAGATTTGTAAGCCACCTAAACTTAATTGATTCATTATGTACAAATCGAAACATCAAATTTTATGAATAATAATATGTAAAAGTACACATCACCATCCAAACCATAATTTAGTATAAATTTTTTTTAGGTAAAAGTTAAAGATTGATAATGTGGATTGATTATGTAACAAATAAGTCAAAGTTTTAATAACGTGAATTGCTTATATAGCAAAGTTTTGATTTACGTAAATGCTTACGTGGCATTCCGCATCAACAAAAGCTATTTGAGTTAACTTTTAGTTAGGACATGGGGTATACATTAACATGTGGGGCATTAAAGGTGATATGGCATGTTAATTAACCGGCGTTGCACACCACTTTCCTACTTGTTCTTGTGTTAAGGGACATTAAATGGGTTAGTCGTTAACATGTTACATGTTAACGGGATGTTAACAGATTGAATTAATTTTGTTTTTCTTTTATAAACCAAAAACCATTAAAAGGTATGTATATGTGAAGTTAAACCATTTCTTTGAGGGTGGAGTGGAGTGAAATGTGAAAAAGTAGATGTGACATCTAGGAGTTCAGAATGGTTAAATTATCCACGATAACCTTAGCATGAGATTGCTAAAAAAATATGTTTAAAGTTAATGAGATTGCTAAAAAAATATGTTTAAAGTTAGGACTGTTGGTAAACGTTGGTAAACAATTTATAAGTTAAAATTAATCCTAGCCGATTGGTTAAAAAGCTGAAATTATTAAAATTTAATTTTCCCGATATTATATAAGCCCATGTTTATTAATATTGATTTCTAATGACTTTTTAGTATATGACAATTTAATCCATTTTTAAAAATATGACTTGTAACCTTTTTCTAGCTTAGCACAACCATAAATGAACAGATACAAGGAAACGCTCTTCTATTCACTAAACATACAAAACCATTATAGGGACGGGCCTTTACCGATTTGGTCACAGGTACCCTATTACCAGTACGGTAACACTGCCGTTACCGATGCTTAGGGGTCCCGTGGACTAAATTCTGGTACTATTTAATGCACGGTAAGCAAACACGGGTAGTGGTTTTGTGTGTGAGGTTTTTAGTTTATATTGTATTAGTAACTTGCTAGTGCAAACTTTTGTATATATTTGGTGATAAATGAATGTGTTTGCCGTTAAAAAAAGTCGTAGTTTGATTTTTTTTTTTTGAACGTCTAATTTCTTACACCCCCTTTTTTACACCTTTTACACCCTTTTTGCACACCCTTTGAGTTGAACTCTCAACCTCATTCAAGAGAGGATTTCCTCTTTACCACTAGACTATAACCTAAATCGCCATACTATGATAAAATCATACTTCTCGATGTTGGATTATATTTATTTGCTTTAATTTTGCATAAACCAAAATCCATGTTGTGAACTTTGCCATTTCTGGATACACGAATGCATATAATTAAAAAAATATATGAATAATATATAAAATAAAGTTTGCCGGCCGGAAAGGAAAGGACTTGTTTATAATAGAATGAATAAATATAATATACTAGATTATACCCCGGGAATGTCCGGGGTTGAGAAATCTAATATGACATATTAATTTTACATTATGAAATAGAATGATTCGCTTTACAATTACATGCAAGAAAGCTTCGATTAGCACCTAACCTAAAACAATTAAAAAATGTATCTCCAATGTTAACGCTTAACCTCAAACAATCTATAACTTTAATGTTAATATCTAACTTAAAACAATGTATAACTCCAATGCTAACGCATGTTGAAAATAGAATTCATATTTATTGATTTAAACATAATTAGTGACTTGCCTATACATGATTAATGATTTACATGAACACTTTGTGTTTTTTTTTTCCTGTGTGAACGAAACCCCACAAAAAATAGTCGTTTTTTTTTTCTCCATTTTTTATATAGCACTATGGTACTCGTTGGAAAGATAATAAAACGCTCGTTAATTTGGTGTAATTTTTTTCTTTAAAAAATCTCGTATATAAAATATATTAACGTTTAAAAATTATGGGAGGAAACATAAGAGAGAAAAATCCAATTTTATTTTTAAAATTTTTTTTCCCTAAAATATCTCAATGACACATTGGATGACACATGGCACACTCAAGGAGGAGAATGCCTCTTTGAGTGTCATGTCATTAAAATGCTTTGGTTTATTATATGTATAGATATTTAACGAAAAACATCGTTGATTGGTAAACGTAAAAGTTTATGGTTAAAGATGGGTAAATATAAAGTTCTTATGTGAGTAAACAAAAAGTTTTTATCAGGGATATAATGGATATACTCTGAATATATATTTAACGAAAAAATCGTTGATTGGTAAACATAAAAATTTATGGTTAAAGATGGGTAAATATAAAGTTCTTATGTGAGTAAACAAAAAGTTTTTATGTGGATGGCAGGGATATAATGGATATACTCTGAATTAGTTTCAATGCAATGGATCAATAGAATATTTTTATTGGTTTATATAGAGGTATATATGTGATAGTTTAACTTTATTGGAATAAATTTACGTGTGTATACATACACATACACATATACGAACTACAAAGAGATTCTTATGTTGTGCTACCGATACGGTAAATAATATAATAACGGATAGAGTTTTGATCGTGTCTATTTTAAATAAAGTTTATGTCGGTAAATAGATAGAAACAAACACATGTATCGGTATATTCGTGATTTATGAAAACATTAAGTTGTTGTGGAAAACGGTTAAAAATATATATATTATATTTAATTCATGGGTTTTTGGAGCACAACGCGGCGAACCAGTTGAGATAACATAAGCACGTCTTAACGTTATATTGAAACATAAAACATTGTGTAGTAAAAAAAAAGCAGGGGTATGGTTTCGAACTTGTGTCTTTCCAATTTGATTCCAAATATATTATATCTAGTTAAAAAAAATTGTTATCAAAAGAAAGTAGTTATAGTGTTTGTGTATGTTTTTAGTTTACTACGTGCGTTGTTGCAGGGTTGCATAGTGTTTGAATGTTGTGTTTGGTGAAATTTATGTTTTTCAACTCGATTCAACCTTAATTGTATAACTTAAATTTCTTTTATAAAAAGTACATATATGCATAAAAAATTGTTTAGCTCGATCCGAATTCAAATATAATTCAAATTGTAATTTAAATAACCTGAAAACAATTGGGCTAAACATACGTATTTCACCTATTACTTTTACCTGTTATATTATAAAGTGTCAATCTCCATAGGCTAATTTCAAGAATTACATAATGAACATATAAGTTTGTTTGCGGTTAATTTATTGAACACAAGATGTACAAAATATATACATATTCCTTTGAAGAAACCGATCCATTTTCAAAATTAACACTTTTTTTTGGGGGGGGGGGGAGGGTGTTTAAAATTGTGAATGGCGTAAGTTATACAAACTATTTTTATTTTTGTTTTTGCTTTTTTCTGTAAACTTCAAGTTTTAATAAGTAGAATTTAATTGTTGTTTTAATAACCATTAATATTTTTTTTTTTGCCTTTTTCTTTAAACTTCAACTATTAACTAATAGTATTTAATTGTTGTATTAAATTTGTCTTGTCATTTTAATGAAATTACAATTTTATTCTTATATATGAATATAAAATGACAAATTTATCCGTCCAGCACCCACTATATAGTTTTATAGATTATAGATATAAGATATAGATATAATTCCAATGTCTGAACAATTAAAAAAGAAAAAAAGTAGAGAATGGAAACATGACACATTCTCAGATTGACTGGTAAGTGTAGAATAACAAATTGCTAACAAAAAGAAAAAAAAAAGAAATAACCCAAAAAAAAGATGAGCCATATTCAGGTTGTTTCCGATTTGGAATCATCATGAAAAACTAACATTTATATTTTTATTTCTACCAAAAATTATTATATAATGAGATTGTTATGATAAATAATATATTTCTTTCTTTTATAAATTAACACACTTGTTATGTTATTTGTATCACCTCTATAGGTTGTCCGTAAATTAACCATGAACATTATGAACAACCTTTATTTTTCTTTGTTGTAAAATACTTCAAAGCATAGACTTTATATATTGGCAAATTTGATTATATAGTAAAATAAAATGTGAATAGAACCTGATGATTGATTATCTTGATGAACTGCACTAATAAGTTGCAGCGTGACATTTTTTCCCAGAAGCTCATGAACTCGATCCAAAACCGACGCACTCAAGTCTACGATATCCAACAGATTCTTCTTTATTAAAACCACTCTCCCGCTGATCGTCTTCATTTTCTGTGGTTAACAGTACTTTGAATTTTCTCTTAATGGTTTCTGTTATATATATGTACAAAGTTTTGAGTTATATATATAGGGAGGGTAACACTAATATTGAAAGCATATAGAGTATACCAAACCCTATAGTTTAACTGTGGACAAAAGAAGATTTTTTATGGAGACACGTATTCTAATTCCAGTAACATGTTGTGTTTCATTCACGTAAGAAATAACAGAGTGCCAAAAAGAGGTTGTTTGTTATCTATCAATTGTTTTGAATGTTTCATAAATGTCATTAATGTAAGGTAGATTGATCTACTCGATTCCGTTTTATTTTCTCGAGAAAAGTGGAAAATTTTGGACCACCGGACAACAAAACTATTTTTTTTTTTTGAAAAAATGCTTTCATTAACACAACGCCAAAACCGGCCTAAAAATCAAGACCGGCGGCACAAACTATACAAACATATACAATGGGAAACGACACCAATCTCTCCACTCAACCTTATCACATTTAAAACGGCTATTGACCCAAAGAAACGTGATCGACTTCACACCCGCAACTATAGAATCCACACTAGGCTTCTTTCCACTGAAAACTGTATCGTTCCTTGCTTTCCATATCGACCACATCGTAGCTACCATAATCCCATGAACAATCTTTTTACATTTCTTTCCTCCTTTAACCGTTTTATACACCTCTAAGATATCCTTTACTTCGAACGCATAAATAGGATCCAACCGGCACCATTTCCCAATCCAATCCCACACCACTGTAGCGATCAAGCACTCGGACAAAATATGCATCACGGTTTCGTCCACCTCTTTACACCAAGGACAACTTCTATCCTCTAGGCCCACATTGCGTTTAACCAACTCCATTCTAGTCGGTATTCTATGCATCTCCGCTCTCCACGCCATTATCATGCACTTCGTTGGAATCCAAGACACCCATTTAATAACAAAACAGGGCTCGAAATCTATTCTATGAATCAGTAGATCTATCACACCCTTTGTAGAGTAGCCCACCTTCTTATCATCAGCCCAATACACACATCTGGGCCCAGAATCACATTTTCCTTAGACACCAGATCGCAAAGCTCTACCCACTGAATCAGCTCGTCTGTGTCTTGCAAACAATCAATCCAGTCAGCCACAACTATTCTTTGATTATTGAAAATCTTTGTTCGGTCCGAGACTAAACAACTCTTCTGAACTTCCAGCCGGTATAAAAGCGGAAATCTATTCTTTAAAGCGCTATCTCCAGCCCAAATATCAAGCCAGAACCTTGTTGATTCCCCATTTCTCACCTTCGCCCTTATACGATTATGCAGCGGACCCTCTCTAGTCTTCGTTCCAGCCACCATTTTTACAATAGCCTTCCAATTCCCGGTCGCGTACTTATTTATTGGAAGAAACTCCCACATATTATTACTTTTGTGACAAGCCTCGACCACCTTCCTCCAAAGCGAATCTTTACTCTGCCGATATCTCCAAGCCCATTTAAAAATAAGCGCCTCGTTGACATCTTCCAGCCTTTTTATACCCAGCCCTCCAACCTTCTTAGGGGATGTTACACGAGCCCATTTAACCCAATGAATCTTTTTTCCGACCCTTGTACCCGACCATAGAAACCTTTTCATTATACTTTCTAGTCTCTCCACCACTTTTTTGGCGCCTTGTACAATGAAAAATAGTAAATTGGAAGACTTTCTAAAACCGCTTTAACGAGTGTTAACCTACCACCAATGGACAAAAGTCTCGCCTTCCAAGTCGCTAATCTAGCCTCAAACACCTCCATCACCTTCTTCCAACTCGCCACCTTATTCATATTAGCGCCAACCTTTATCCCTAAATAATCAAAAGGGAGAACATCCCGTTTACATCCCAAAGTCAACGCCATCTCTTCCGTTTCCCCCACACACGTGCCCACCCCATACAAGTTAGATTTTGAGATATTTATTTTCATCCCGAGCAAACATGAAAACATCTCAATATTCTAGCCAAGTTTACCATATTCTCGCTTGCCCACTCCCCTATAATGAGAGCGTCATCCGCATAAAACATATGAGAGATTACCGTACCCTCATTATTAAGCTTTAACCCTTTGAAATCACCCTCCTGTATCGCTTTTAAAATCATCAGGGAAAGAGCTTCCATGACAATCAAAAACAAGAATGGAGATAACGGGTCTCCTTGTCTAAGCCCTTTTTGACAAGAGAACTCAAACGTAGGAGATCCATTAACCAACACCTTCGATCTAGCCGCCTTAATAATACCAAAGACCCACATACACCATCTAGCCGGGAAATTCATTTGCTCCATCATCGACATTAAAAAACCCCAATTTACATTGTCATACGCCTTTTCAAAATCAATTTTTAACAAAAAAGCCCTTTTATTTTTGCGCTTTAACCAAGCCAAAACCTCGTTAAGAACAAGAGGACCATCCAGAATGTACCTTTCCTTTAGAAAAGCCGATTGTGACTCTGAAATAATCTCACCCATCACCTTTTTTATTCTCAAAGCCAGAATCTTCGAAATCACTTTATTTATCATCCCGATTAGATTTATAGGCCGATACTCCTTCATACTCGTCGGATTTTTACATTTAGGAACCAACGTAATGAAAGAGGAACTACATTCCGGGCTAAGAAACCCGGTTTCATAAAATTCAGCCATTATATTATAAAAATCACTTTCCAGCTCATCCCAGAAAACCTGCACAAAATGGAAATTAAAGCCATCAGGCCCTGGCGCTTTATCTTTCCCACATTCATCCACCGCCTTCTTTATCTCATCCTTTGTAAACGGTTGTATTAACTGAACCCCCATGTCTAACGGCACCTTTTTAATATTAAAACAGTTTATCTTCGGCCTATCGCTGCACTCCTCCCTGAACATATTTCTGAAATGCCGCAAAACCTCTCTCTTGACTAGAGACGGTTTCGTAATCCATTCACCATTCACATCCATCCCCGGGATCGCGTTTACCGCTTTCCTCCCATTTATAACCCGATGAAAGAAACCTGTATTATCATCCCCTAACGAAGCCCACTTGACCCGAGAACGTTGCTTCAAATCTTTACTCTTTGCTTCATTTAAAACATTTATACGGTTTCGGCATTCTTCCAATATCCACCCCTCTTCTTCTGTTAAGTTTCTTTCTTCTAGCCTCTTTTCAATTTTGTCCACCTCTTCACAACACTCCTGGTATTCACTCTGTTCCTTTTTACACATATCCTTCCACCATTTCCGTAATTCAACACTAAGCAGCTTTAATTTTCTAGACAGAATGGTCTGAGCCGAACCGCTTCCCACATCACTTATCATCGTATTGCGCACCAAGTCGTGACAGCCCTCTTTTTCAATCCAAGAATTAAACCACCGAAAGGGCTTTGGGCCAAAATTTTTTGTCCCCAAGTGAAAAAGTAGCGGACAATGATCGGAAAAACCTCTTGGAAGAGCTCTAAGAGTGACATTTGGCCATTTGTTGAAAAACTCATTACACACCAATATACGGTCTATCTTGCTCTGTTTATCTCCATAACCCTTACCCGCAAGAAAAGTAAACTTCCTCCCCAACATCGGATATTCAACCAACCCATTCTCATCTATAAATTCGTTAAAATCATTGGCCATCGCTTCATTAAAGGAAGTATTTTTTCTTTCATCCGGGTTCCTAACCGTATTGAAATCCCCCATCAAAATCCACATACCCTCTATAGTTCCCATTAACATACGAATAGCATTCCACAGCTCTTGTTTCTGTCTTCTAGTCTTGGGCCCATACACATTCACAACATTTATTTTCACTTTCTCTTCTTTCAATCTCCCACCCACTAACAAATAATACCGATTTTTTCTAACATAATCCTTTTCAAAAATACCCTCGTCCCACATAGAAACCAACCCACCCGAAAGACCCGTTGGATCGACATATTCAAAACCAAAACTCCCTCTGCCCCAAAAACTTTGAAGAGCATCACTATCCAACCCTTGAGTTTTTGTTTCTTGCATAACAACAAAACCCACTTCATTTTTGCTTCTTATCTCCTTAACCCAATCACCCTTTCCCACAACCCCCATACCTCTAATATTAAAACTTAGGCAATTCATGGTCTAACCTGTTGTAATCCTTCATTTACGATTGAGTCGCGAATCAAAACATGAAAATCTTGGAGTTCAGCGCCCAGTTTTCTGCCCATATTTACTGTACTCGCTATTTCTTTTTCCATTTCCCCAATTGACCGATTACTACCATCTGCCTTGACAACTTCCTCATGCCTTTGTTCTTCCAGATCCATCTCAACCTGCGAGCTATCCTCTTGTACTATCAACACTGGTTCCTCATTACAATCCAGATCCCCTACAATACCCCCTGTTGTTAAGTTATCACCCTTGTTGGACTTTAAAACCTCAAAAGAGTTAGACACATTTATTGGGCCTTTATTTAAAACATTGTCTAAATTATCACCAGCCCAAATCAATGGGTCCAATCCAAACAGATCATCTACTTCCGTCCTGGGCTCCTTAATGGGCCTCTGGTTCCCACTAGAAGACCCTCCTGAAGACTCCAAGCCCAACTGAACAAAAGTCTTAAATTTCTTTCTTTTTAATGATTTTGAAACAACCCTCTCAGCATTAACTTCACCCTTCGAACTTACCTCCACATTACCATTTTCATCACCCTTTTGAAACAGCAAGTTTGACCCTACAGCTCTATTTTCAGAAACCGAATTTGCATTAACCGTCCCATAACTACTTTCCATATTATCCGCATTCCGGCCACTCCTCTCCGGCGTTTTTTCCGGTGACTGATGGCTATCTCCGATATCGTCGTTACAACCTTCCTCCTCCTGCCTCTCCATAACAAAATCCCCCAACCATTCTTTATCCACCTCCGACACCCACACCTTAAACGACGAACCCCTCCAACTAAGACAAGCCATATCATGAATCAACTTTCCATGATTTACCACCACTCCGATGAAATGGAAAGAGTTGTCACAGGCCAACTTCTCCACCCGCGCTTCTTTCACCACCGTCCCAAACAAGCTTCCAATGTCGTTGAGAACTTTGTCATCTGAGACACACAAGGGAACCCCTCTGATTTTGAGCCAGGCCACCCTCTCGAAAGGAATGGGTTGCCCTTCCCAAATCAAAGGGCAGTCAAACTCATCCTTCCTGCCTTGATTTCATCTATAGCCATAGTCGCATGATCTTTAGAAACGAACTCAATCAGGATCGTCAAACCTCCCAAACATCTAACTCTCCCTTCCTCCAGCTTCATCTCTTTTAGAATACTACCAATATTTTGTAGCACAGCCAAAGACTTCAGCCGGACGTAAATTGATCTCCCATGCAGTTCTTTGAATGCTTCTAACGAGTCGTCCACTTTAACTGTTTTCCCCATGAACTCTCCTGTAGACATCTCTTTGAATGACACATGATTCACCCCTGAACCCTTATTTGCATGGAACTTGAAAACCGCCCCCATATCATTCCTGAAACTACCTTTTGGACGAAAAAAAGATCTTTTCGGTTGTTGAATCTCACCTTCCTCTAGTACAAACCTTGCAATATTGAACTTGAGTTTAAACTCCCCCATTCTTACCGATGATAAGACATTAATCATCTCCTTACTATCTTTGACGTCCAAAAAAGATACAAAACCAAACCTTTTACCCTCCTTATCCCGCTTCCGAGCAATATAGATATCGTAAATCGTACCTTTTCCTCTAAGCGCCTCCGCAACATCAACCCCACTACATCGATCTGGAAGATTGTTGACAAAGAACTTTGTTAGTCTTGCTAGAATCTCTCCCGGAATTGGCTTCCGGTTGGTCGCCGCCATAGGGTTTTTTTTTTAATATTCCCAAGTATAATACTATGTCTAGGTTGGTTTTTTATCATGGTTATTAACAAAACTATTGGTTATCAAAGCATTTAAGTCAAGAATATTACTATTTTTGTTTTTTTTTTTAATCAAACACATGCATTATATATAATATATTATGACATGCATTAATTCATTGTTAACTATTCATACAAACCCATTGGGGTTGGTGGCCTAATGGTAGAATCAAAACTTCTAGGAACACCTAAGTAGAGATCATGGGTTCAAGTCACACAAGGAGTATAAATTTGCCGTTCAAAAAAAAAAAACTGTTCATACAAAAGTTTATGGCATATTTAGTTTTTTTTTTAACGAAAGACATAGTATTTTAGATTTTAAATATATATGGTGTAAGATTTCTATACAAAAGATATTTTTTGTACGAGAAGTTTAAGTGTTGTAAGATTACGTACATCACATTTTATTTAGCATGTAAAATACACATGTTTTTTAATTACATTTATTTAAAGAATATAATACACGGTATCTTAACATAGTTCATTCACAAAGAAATCCCCAGAATCATTTTTCCGTCTATTTGAAAAAAATGAGCAAATAATAACCGATCACCTACACATGCGTGTTCATAGATAAGGACAAACCCTTTAATATACTTAGAGCTGTGGGTCTTATATTAGTTAAAGTAAAAATGATAATTTTTAAAAGAGTTAATGGCCAAATCCGTCTCTGGTGTTTGACTAATATTGCCACATTCATCCATTTTGAGAATTTATGACAACTGGACCACTGTACTTCAAACTTCTTTGCCAGATCAGTCCAATTTACAAACCCAGTTAAATAATTCTGTTAACTTGAGAGCATTATAGTCATTTCCCCTACTATTAAAATATAACAATAATAAATAATAGTAGAAATGTAATTAATATATTTTAAAAACTTAAGTGGGACCCACCACCCACCACCCACCACCCACCTCATTCTCCACCTTTCAACACACACATACATACACCTGTACATCTCTCACCTCTCTCATAACACACCCCACATCACTTATTAGAGAGAAAGAAGGAGGAGACCGGTGGTCTCCATTCGACTCCGGCGTCGCGGCAGAGCTCCGGTCAACCAACCCGAACAACCCACCATTTCATTTTTATAACACACACACACTCACCCAGATCTAAACTTAGAGAGAGAGAGACGTAGAGATAGGGACACAGAAGATAACAGAGAGAGAGAGCAGCAGCAGCACGGAGGAGCCGGAGGTGGTTCCGGCATTTTAAAAGCTTAAGTGGGCACCGGAATATCCAACCGCCGCCCTATCTACACCGTCGTACCCAACGACGGTGTTGGATTTGAATCGGATGACTAGTGCTAATGATTTGAAGGCTGATTCGGTTATTGATGTTCCTCTTAAAGGTAAGTTTTTTTTTACCTGTTAGGGGGACTGTTGTGGGTGGTGGTTATTGTGGTGGAGGTGGTGAACATTTATGGGTGGTGGTTGTTATGGTGGAGGTGGTGGACGGTTGTGGTTGGTGGGGACGGTGAGGTGAGGTGGTTGTGCAGGTGGTGGTTGTGCGGGTGGTGGAGACGGTGGTGGTTGTGCAGGTGGTGGAGATGGTGGTGGTTGTCCAGGTGGTGGAGACGGTGGCTGAGGTGGTGGTTAGTGGTGGAGACGGTGGCTGAGGTGGTGGTTAGTGGTGGTGGTAAAAGGTGAAGAAGGGCTTGGGTGGAAGGTGAGGAAGAAGGTGAATTGTGGGTCCCACCTGACTTATTTAAATATAACAATAGATAATCAGATGGAAAATGACCAAATTGCCCTCAACTTAAAGTTAGTTTTTAACTGAGTTTGTAATTTGGACGGATTTAGCAATGAAATTGTAACCTTAGTGGCTCATTTGTCAAAAATTCTTATTTTGGATGGATATAGCAATATTGAACAAACCCCAGGGACGAATTTGGCCATTAACTCTTTTTAAAATGAAATGCACAATTAGGTATCCTATACTGTGAGCTTCCAAGTCAAGGACAACCTTTTTTTTTCCAATTTAGGTTATAGTCTAATGGTAGAGAGAAAATCCTCTTCAAAAGTGCACAAAAATGTGTAAATGGGTGTAAGAAATTAGCCGTTAAAAAAGGGACAACCTTTTTTGTTGTTTGCTTAATGGCCAGGTTTCTTATACTACGTAATATAGTCTCCTAAGTAAATGCAGCCTAACCTATATATAATTGCTTTAGTTCAATTTCTAATTAACTTTCCGTCACAAAGTAAGTTGATGCATCGTTATTGTATGTGAATAGATTTTGCCATTTATTTTGAAACGATTATTTACAAATAACTAGTAAATTGATACATGTTAAATATTTCTATGTACATGTACACATGACCTACTTGAAGTATATGCTAGTGTGTGAAAGATGTTAGACATATACTTCATGTAGCATCTTCTGTACATACATACATGCATATATATACATATATAGAGGCTATTAGAGCATTCACATCCTATCCGTCGAATTATGTGAGGGGTTCCCTCAAATTATATAGGGTGAGTGTGAGTGGTTGTGAGTGGATGAGAGAGAAAATATTTGGTGAAAGCACTATTCATCCCTATATTTGAAAAACTAATGTTAGGTTTAGATTCCTGTACAAAGAACATATTTCGTGAGAAGTATGAGAAGGATTAAGAATTGGCATTTAGGCGTCATGTTATGGATTTAGGAATGATGTTTTATGTTGTTTTAACTTGAAAAACACCAAACACAACAATCTAAAACACAATACCTGTATTATAGTCATTAAATTTACAAAACAGCTAAAACACACTACTTAACACTTAAAACACACTGCTTAATGTTCTTAGCATGGTGTTTTAAGTTTTAAGCCTAAAAAACATTGTTTTCGGTTTTTAATTGTTATGTTTGGTGTTTTTCTAAGCAAAACAATCCAAAACATCATGACTAAGTTCAAAAAATGATGCCTACATATCAATTTTTAATCTTTCTCACACTTCTCACGAAATATGGCCTTTGTACAGGAACCTCACCTCACCTCTATATATATTTTAATATTTTTGTAAGTGGTTGTGAGTGAGGATAGAAAAAATATAATGATAAAAGTATGAAAAGTATTATTATTTTAATTAGGAGGGAGAAGATTTAGGGGTGGAGTAGTGATTTTTAGTGTAATTTGGTGGAAGGATGTGAATGCTCTAAGACCGGGTGTAATGGAGCGTGATTTGGGCGTGTTTTGGTAACATAGTGCCCCCACACTGTTACAGGGGCGCCATGTAGTAAAAAAATGGAAGGCGTTATATGCATAACGCTTGAACACAATTAAACCATCCAATAATAGCTTAACACATGGAGAGGGGCAACGTTTATATTTTGAAACGGTCAAAAAATTGACCGTTGTTTTTAAACGGTTATTTTTTTTACTTTATATATATATATATATACACACACACTATGCAAATAAACACACAACAACACAAACAAACATAATTCAAACTAAAAAACACAAGTTCAAAATACAAAAATGTTTCCCTATCGTGCACCTTTTGGGGTCCCGTCTTGCCTGGGTAGCTCGAATCCTACGCTGCCAAACACTACCCAACCGCCACCCAATATTAATTGGTGCGATTTCGACGTGAACACAATGGGATACGCTCAATTACTTAGCTTGCCGGGTCAATTATTTCAAGGGACAATGGGGTTTGTGTCGAAAGACGAGGAATTTGCTTTAACGCGGGCTTGGCTCGACATTTGGAGGATCCCGAAGTTGGTTAGTATTTTTAATCGTATATATATATATATATATAGTTGTATGTATTTTTTCGGATGTTTTTTTTGTTAATCGGTTCAATTTTTTTAATATAATATTTTTTTTTTGTAGCGAACTATCAAGACAAGCCGTTGTTTTGGATAAGAATTCGAAAGCTATTTTTTGCCGCCATGAATAAAGGGGAGTATCGAGACAACGATTCGATATCGGGAAAGTGGACAAAATATAAATAATAGATGTCATGCTTTTGCGGAGGTTTACCAACGTTGTAGCGACAACAGGGGCAGTGGGGAAGGTGATAATGGTGTGTTTTCAAGAGCGTTGGAGGAAATGAACGCAACCCGAGGGACGTTCGGGTATTTGAGGATTTGGGAGATGTTGAGAAAAAGTCCTAAGTGGGATGAGGTATCGCCTATGGGGTCCGATAATAGGCGCAAAATCAGGAGAGCAAAACGAAGCAAAACTTCCTCGTCGCGAGATCCGGATACACCGTCATCCGATGCTCGCTATGTGAGCTTAGGTGATCTTATTAATTTGGAGGAGGAGGACGAGCAGGAGGAGGAGGATCTTCCTAGACCACCCGGTAGAAGATCAAAAATAGGTGGCAAGACGGAGTCGTCTTCAGGAGTTGGCGAGTTGAAGGAAGATTTTGAGGAAATGAATCGACGACTACAAGATATTCGCGACCTTGGCCAAAGACGTTTGGAAACTATGCAGCTAAGAATGGTCGAGAATAAAAGGTTCGTCGAGATCCAAGAGGCGAGGCAAAGGGAAAAAGACATTGAGTTTTTGTTCAAATCGATCGACCACCTCGAGAGAGACGCCCTACGCCTTGCACAACTTCATAGGCAACAAATTCTTGCTAAATATATCTTCTAGTGTGTTTCACTTTTTTTGATGTTGCATTTTTTTTTAAATTTGCTATTGTATTTTTTTTAGTTGTTTGTTTAGTTGTTTGAATTTAATTAATATTAGTTGTGTGTTTTAATATTATTTGTAATTTTTTTTAACATTTGTCTTTTTTTCTTTTACTTTTAGTTAAATAGTTTAAAAAAAATAATAAAATAAACAACCAATCACAAACAGGGGCCTTATGTTTTTCAGCCCACCACTACACCCCATTTTCACTTCAAGCCCCATGCTGACTCAGCTGCCACATAGACCAATGAAAATCAGGGGCCTTATGTTTTCCCCTTCCCCACTACACATGGTCTAAGACTCAATGGTGTGGTCTCTGGGGAGATGATCGGTGGGATGATGTGGCGTGATTCCCGATCGGGAACACCGCCCCCCCCTTTCATTTTCGGTGAGATCGGTGACTTATCACCGTTGGTGCGGAGGTTTTTGATTAGGCCAAAAATATAGCCGTTGCGTTTTTATGACCGTTTGTTTTAATTTTTTTTAATCAAACTTTATAATCCACACCACCATACTTTCTTTATATATACCAAATCAAATTCAAAACAAAACACACCACATCACTTTACAATCCACACCACCATACTTTCTTTATAAAATTTATAAAACTTTTCATCTTCAAAATTTTATAAAATCCAATTGTTTAGCCATGAGTTCATCGGAGTCAGAAGAAAACGCGATAAACTTTTACATTGGTGCGATGATGGAAAACGGCGCAAATTTTAGCCGAGTTGGAAGACGAAAGTGATAGTGAAGCATCTTCGGTACCATTGACACGGAGCGCGACGCTTAATAGAGATCGTGAGGGTATGTTTTATATTTTTTATAACATCCTTGAAAAATTTATTAATTTGTTTTATATTTTTTAAATGTGCACATGAACGTTTGGTTGCCGACTATTTTGATGAAGACTGTGTACACATTGACGAACAATTTAAGCGTCGTTTTCGAATGAGTAGAAGATTGTTCGAATGAATGGCCGATGATTTAGCTAATTACGATGATTTTTTTACACTAAGATGGGATGATAGAGGGAAACGGGGTTTTACAACCCTACAAAAATGCACGACTGCAATTCGTCAATTAGCAGACGGCACTGCTAGTGATTCATGGGATGGGTATTTAAAGATGTATGATAGAATGAGTCGGGAATGTTTGCACCAGTTTTGCGAAGATGTCGTGAAGTTATATAGCAAGGTTTATATGCGTACTCCAAGGAAGAGTGACATCGAAAAGATCTACGCGTACCATGCAGAGAAACACGGCTTTCCTGGCATGCTAGGAACTCTTGATTGTACGCTTTGGCCATGGCGTAATTACTCCACTGCATGGCTGGTAGTTTTTACTAGAATGCGCAGATATAATGTCTCTTTTTTAACGTATGTAATAATACCTTTCTTTTACGTATGTAGTAATACTGGTATAATCATGAAAAAAAATCTCGTTTAACGTATGCAAAATACTGGTATGATTATGAAAAACATTGTTGTTTAATAAAATTAAATTATGAAATCTGGTATTTGAGAGAAGTAGAAGAGGGAAGGTTGGTGAGGAAAAAGGTAGAGAGAGAAGGTTGGTGAAAGAAAAGATTGGGAGAGAATGTTGGTGAGAGGAAAAGTGAAGAGAAAATGTGAAAAGACAGACATAGAAGGTATGTGAGTTTACACTTTTACCCTTTTGTATTATGAAACTACTTTATAGACATTATTTAAATGAGAAAATTGAAATATAATAACAACCATTGATCAACCACATTCAATGGTTGTGATGAGGTTTACTAGGTTTTCACAAAATTATAAGGTCTTCTATTTTATTTATTTATTTTTTAGACAGACCTTTGGCTAAATCGCCCATTTAATGGTTGTGATGAGGTTTACCATTCTGGATCACACATTTCTTTAAAAAAAAATTATTTTGTTTTATTTATTTACTTTTTTGCTAAATCGTTCATTTTCTTGCAAGATTTTTTTTTTGCATTTATACATATATGTATATACATGTATAAAACTAAAAAACTAGTGTTGTACATATATGTACATACATGTATAGAAAGAAAGATTATGGGTAAGAACATGTTATTTTAATGTACAAACGTGTTTATAGATGTTAGAATTTAAAAAATAACTATCATACATATATGTTTGACAATATACACATATGTATAAATGAAAAAGTAATTACAAATAAAATAACAATTAAGCAAAAAAAAAGTTGCCTTAGAGAAATATGCGGTCCAGAATGGTTCTTTTAGTTCTCAATTACCATATCTTATATATATATATATATACTAGTAGAGTGCCCGCGCGATGCAGCGGGGAATACAAACCCTTCTAAGGGTATGTATGGTTTTGTTCAGTTCGATTATTAGCCTCAACCGAAACTAACTAAAATCAAAGTCATCAATTAATCAATCTTATTAAACAATCGGTTCCTTGATTCGGTTAGTATTGTTAGATTTTCGGTTTTTAGTCCGGTTTAGTTAATTTTGGTGAATAACAAAAACCAAACTTTGGCTATTTTTTTTAATTTTTCCTAAAAATACATGAAATGGAGGTGTAAATACATGAAATAGATGTATAAATAGGCATGTAAATGAACCTAATGTTCATGAACTGTTGTGAACTTGTTCAGAGGGAAGTTCGTTTATGTCGTTTATTTAATAAACGAACAAACACGAAATTTTTTTTCCGTTTACTTAAAGAACGAACATGAACAAAAGTTGTGTTCATTAATTTATGTTCGTGAACGTCCGTTTATGTTCGTTTATTTATATTGGTTTAAGTTTATTAATTACATACGTAGTTTTACATAAATATAAACATAAATTGGGCTTTAGCTACTTGTATAAATAAATAACCAATTAGTTTTTTTTTTTGAAAATTAACTTTCATTAAACCACGCAAACACGGTCCTTAAAGCAAGGACCGGCCGCTCAAACCAAAATTACAACATGTACAAAGGAAACCTACACCAATCCTTCCAAACAACTTTAATACACTAATTTCTACTCTTAAACCGGAGGAAGGACATAGATTTAACTCTCGCAATGATATCCGACACCGTGGCTTTCTTCCCATTGAATACTAAGTCGTTTCTAGCGTTCCAGAGAGTCCATAGAGTAACCATTATGATACCATGTGCAACCATCTTCCGCACCTTGTCTCCTTGAGTCGTCTTATAAAACTCCAATAGGTCCTTAATCTCGAAAGCATAAATAGGAGCAAGCCTAATCCATCGACTGATATTGTCCCAAACATTAGACGCTACACAGCAGCCTACCAGAAAATGAAGCGCTGACTCGTCCTCCGACTCGCACCAAGGACACAAAGTATCCGGTAAAGCCACTTGTCTCTTGACTAGTTCCGTCTTAGTCGGCAACCTATTCATTTCCGCTCTCCAAACCATTATGTGGCACTTTATCGGAACCCACGAGCTCCATTTTAACACAAAGTTCACATCAAAATTGGTCCCCTTTTGCATGAATTCTCTTACCGATTTCACAGAAAATGTCCCATCTTTACTACCATCCCAAATCCACCTGTCACTAAAATCGGTGAGCACTAACCTGTCAATACAGCACAAAAGTTGAACCCACTACTGAAATGCTTCAACCGAGTTTATCCTTCCAATCCAATCAGCATAGAAAACCACCCGCGAATCGACTAGCTTCACTCGTTCAGAAATGGAGCAGTTTTTTTCTTGTTCTAAACTGAATAAGAGAGGCCAACGCTGTTTTAAAGCCACACCATCATGCCAAACGTCTAGCCGAAACCTGACCGCATCTCCGTTCCCTACTTTAGGCTGTATAAGAGTGTGAAGGAAAATCTCCCCAGCTTTAACCGCCCCCACAGATTTTACAATACTTTTCCAATTTCCAGCCACGTATTTATTAACCGGTAAGATTTCCCATTCCTTCTTGTTCTTGTTACAACTATCGACGATTCTTCTCCATAATGAATCCGGATTCAAACGATACCTCTAAGCCCATTTGAACAAAAACGCCTCAATAACATCTTTCAATCTTTTAATCCCCAAACCACCTTGTTTTTTCGGAGTCGTTACCTTTTCCCAACTAACCCAATGGACTTTGTTATTGTCACTAGTTCCAGACCACAAAAACCTCTTCATAATTCTCTCAAGCTTGTCTATAATCTTTCCTGGGGCTTTATATAAAGAAAAGTAATAAATCGGGAGACTCCCAAGAACCGATTTAATGAGCGTTACTCTTCCCCAATCGACAACAATTTTGCCTTCCACAAAGCAAGCCTAGCTTCAAACACCTCTACAACCTTCTTCCAATTACAACATTTATTCATGTTCACACCCACTCTAATTCCCAAATAATCTAATGGGATACTTCCTCGTCTACAACCCAAAAACGTGGCCATCTCATCTATCTCCTCTTGCCCAATCCCAATCCTAATTAAATTAGATTTATTTATATTAATTTTCAAACCCGAGACTACATAAAAAATCTCAAAATACGAGCCATGTTAAGAACATTAAGTTCCTCCTACTCCCCTATAATAAGAGCATCATCGACATACAAAAGGTGCGATAAAGTTACCTCATCTTTGTCAAGGTGGATACCTTTAAATTAGCCAATCCGGATTGCTTTGTTAATAACACAAGAAAGCGCCTCCATAACTACCAAAAACAGAAAGGGAGACAACGGGTCTCCTTGTATAAGTCCTTTATGACACGAGAACTCAAACGTAGGAGACCCATTAACTAACACAGCCGACCTAGCGGACTTCAAAATCCCCATCACCCACGTACATCATCTCCCCGGGAAGTGCATTTGCTCTAAGACTGAAATCAAGAACTTCCAATTAACGTTGTCATAAGCCTTCTCGAAATCTATCTTTAGAATAAACGCCTTTCTTTTCCTTCTCTTCATCCACTCTACCGCCTCGTTCAACACTAGGGGACCATCCAAAATATAACTATCTTTTAAGAAAGCCGATTGTGACTCAGAAATCACATCCCCCATAACATCCTTGATTCTGTTAGCCAAAATCTTTGATATCACCTTGCTTATTATACCTATCAGGTTAATAGGTCTATAGTCCTTCATGGTTAACGGATTCTTACATTTCCGGACCCGGGGCCTTATCTTTACCACATTCAAACACCGCGCACTTAATTTCTTGTTTAGATAAACTCCGAATCAGGGCTGCTTGTTTATCAACCGAAACTGTTTTCAAATCATCACATAAAAGGGTAGGCCAAACACTATACGTTTCTTTGAAGAGATCCCGAAAAAACTTTAAAACCTCTCTTTTGACTACCGTTGGCTCTGTTTTCCAAACCCCACCCACATCAATACCTGGAATAGCGTTAGAGGCCCGTCTACCATTTATATTCTATGAAAATAACCCGAGTTATCATCACCCTCCGCTTCCCAATTAACCCGAGCTCTCTGTTGAAGGTCTCGATGTCTAGCTTCCATAACTTCCTCAATTTTAACTCTACATTCTTCCATCACCCATAATTCTTCTTCTAAAAGCTCCCTATGTTCCAAACTAACTTCCAGCGCCTCCAACTCTTTTCTACACACCTCCATCTCCTCTGTTTTCTGCGAAACTCGTCCCTCCACACACGGAGCTTCCCACAAAGAATTTTCAGCTTAAACCATAACTTCTGATCAGCCCTAGTATAATCGCAACAGTTAGATAAGGCTTCCCGGACCACCGAAATACAATCTTCATTAAAACCCCATGAATTAAACCATCTGAAAGGTTTCAGACTAAAGTTTTTATCCGTCATGGATAAAAGCAAAGGGCTATGATCCGAAAGGCCTTTCGCAAGAGCACGTAGACAAGCATCCGGCCATTTATTTAACACGCTAGAACACACCAACACCCGATCAATTTTACTTTGCTTATTCCCGCCGCCTTTACCCGCTAGAAACGTGTATTTCCTACCTTTCATAGCATATTCACACCAGCCCGCTTCCTCGATAAAATCATTGAAGTCCTTAGCACTAGTCGCATTAAACCTTGTATTCTTCCTTTCATTCGCACTTCTAACCATGTTAAAATCCGGCTAAGATCCACATACCATCTTGGATACTCATCAGACTAAGTAATCACTGCCATAAAACTCGTTTATTAACATCATTTTGTGGCCCATAAACATTTACAACATTTATCTTCACTTGGAAGTCCTTTAACCATCCACTAACAATAAGAAAATTTCTATCTTTTATAACCGCTTCTTTTTCAAAGAAACTTGGGTTCCACATGCTAACCAATCCTCCCGACAACCCTGTAGGATTAACTAACTTGAAATCGAAATTTCTATTACCCCAAAAACGGCCCAAAACATCTCTTTTCAAACCTTGAATCTTTGTTTCTTGCAAAGCCAAAAACATAACACCATTCGTCTTCTTTAACTCCCTAACCCACTCGTCTTTTCCAACAACCCCCATGCCTCTAACATTTAGACTTAGACAATTCATAGTAACCCATCTTGTACTCCTTCCACGTTGATTGTTTCATTGATCAGATCCTGAAAATCATGCAACTCCACTCCCAATTTACGACCCAAAGTAATTGTGTTGGCCACCTCTTCTACTCTAATACCCACCCTTGTACTAGAATGATTATCCGTCTCTATTCGTTCTTCTAGAGATCCTCGAACCGTATCAACACAATCCACACCCTCTACTTCACTCCCTAATTCTTCCCTAACCCCAGGCCCACTGTCCCTTGGAGTCCCATTTACGGCTGGTCCAAGAGAGCGAGAGTCCGAATCCCCTTCAGTTGTAAAAGTCCACTATCCCAATTAACTTGTTAAGCCCAAACAAATCATCCGACTTCCTTCTTTGTTTCTTACCTTTGGGCCTCTCCAAACTGCTCCCAGATTTTTCTAAGCCCAACCCATCTTTAAAACTTTTCTTTCCCTTTTTTCATTTATTCTTTTTTGATAAATTAAAATAATACCTCTTGTTTCCAGAAGACCCGCCTCCAGACTCATTTAAAGCAGTCGAATCCTTAGCTTACAAATCAATAGCTTTTCCCTTTGAATTTCGAACACATTCCATAACCACCTCTACGTCATTAACCACAACATTAAAACATTCCTTGATTTCAGCCGCTAAATTCTCACTTTCCATTTCAACTCTGCCATCCAGATTCTCCGGCATCTCCGACATCTCCGGCAGCGGGTCTTCCGGTGGCTGAACTACCTCTTCTTCTCTAGAACTCGCTGAAAAATCCGGCAGCCATTCCCCAGCTTCTTCTGCCACCCAAACTCGATATTTCCGCCCTTTCCACATAACGATCACCTCTTCTTGGACACATTGTCCATCCGAAAGCAAATCCCCAACATAATCAAAAGACAAGTCAACGTCCCCCTGATCATGTTGGGCTTCATGCACAACCTTCCCAAACCTTCCACCAATCCTATTACGAATTTCATTATTTAGAATGTATATAGGAACCCCTTGAATCCGTAGCCACGCTAGTCTTTCAAATGGTAAAGATTGTCCAGACCAAATGTCAGCCGAAAAACAAACATCCCTTTTGATCTTTATACGACTCAGGAAAATCTCAGTCTCATTGGGATCCTGAAAAGACATGAGACAGTAAAGTCCTCCAACGTACTGCAGAAACCCTCTTCCTTCTGACAACTCTTTTACAACCTGAGAGATGTTCTTCAACTTTTGGAAATCTACGACCCTTAAGATCACTGCCTTCCCTAGGATCTGCGAATGCGCCACTTGGTCATCTTGCACCATAATCACCTTCTCCTCACCAGTTTTGCCCAGTAAAGCATCTCTAAAAGACGTAGACCCCCGTATAAACATTAGCCGATCCCTCCTTACATTCTGAATCTTTGTATACCGGAACATATGTCTGCTTCGGTTTTACTTCTTCCTTCTTCCTGTTATCAACCTCCCCATCTTCTAAGGAATACCTAGAAACATTAAACCTAAGTTTGTAGTTACCCATCCGAATCCCTGAAAGCGCCTTCTCCATTTCTCCAACGTTCTTGACATCCAAGAGGGAAACAAAACCAAAACAGTTTCCCATTTTGTCTTTCTTTCTAGCGATATAAAGATTGTAAATCTCAGCATGAATGCGAACAAACCCTGCAAGATCAATCCCACTGCATCGTTCTGGAAGATTTGTTACAAAAAAACTTAGTAATCCTTCTTTGAATATTGATCGGAATAGGCTTCCAATGTTACGACCCCATCAGAGCAAAATAAAAAGATGAAGAGAATTAATTGATGGATCTATTGTGAGAAATTTTTCTTTCAAGCTTCATTCTAATCAGAACTCATCAGTTACAAAGGGAAGAATTTGGGATTCAATTTCTTGATAACCCCTCTCAATAATAACCAAATTAGTAATTGGGTTTTTTAGTAATACAAAATTGTTCACATTTATTATATTCGTGAACGTCCATTTATGTTCATTCATGAATTGTTTGTTTACGTTTTAAGCAAACAAACATAAACGAACACGAACATGGCAAATTTCTTAATGAACGAACATGAACACAAAAATTAAATGAACATACATGAACATCGTGTCCGTTCGGTTTGATTACAGGCCTAGGTATAAAAGCTTATGTGAATATATAAATGCTTATGTTTCAGTTTGGTTGATTTTGGTGAACTAAGTGTACAAAAAACAATAACTGATTTTATGTTAATTTGGTTTTTGGTTAATTTAATTTTCGATTGCTTTCGGTTCAGTTCTTTTGTTTTTTGGGTCGATTTTATTTAAATGTTAAATTATTTCTCACCCGTAGATATCTATACTATATATATAATATATTTGATAAGGGCATTTTAAGATACTCAAAAGTTAAGAGTTAACTTTTGTTTACTTAAATAATAGTTAAACCTTTTTCATTATTTTAAGCCAACTGCTAACTACCCTTACGAATTGTAAACGACCATACATTAATACTTTAAGAAAACCATATCATAAAAAATAGGCATTTTATTGTTTATATTTTTATCATACATTTACTTACTATCCAAATGTAACTTGCTATTCAAAAAGTTTATGAACTATATTTATTAATTTGAGTACAGTATAACAATTCTTTTAATTAAAAATATTGATATGTTATGTTATTAAGAATATCCATGGGTGAAAAATAACTAAACCTCTAACCGAAATTGATCAAAAATTGATATGTTATGTGATTAACAATATTCGTTGACTGACTTTGTTTGGATGAACCTCAACATCATTGATGCAGGTGTGAAAGAGATGGAAATTGCCATCACTTTTTATTTATGTTTTTTTTTGCACAAACTTTCACTTAGTTCATCTTTAATTTGTTGAGGAATTGACCATTTATCATTTTTCTTAAAAATAATAATAAATATATAAATAACATAAGTGCATTTGAACTAGTGATTGAAATCAATATATCTGTACTAAAAGTGTATTTGAACTGATGATTCCTAACACTCCGTTCAATTAATTTGTGTATGTATTATTATAATTATACGTAGATGATGTTGTCTAAACAATTGCTTCAATATACTTCATGACCAGCTTGCATAATGCTTCAAGCCTATATGAATTCCATCAGCGTCTTAATCCAACCAAATTGGATCTTTTTAGAAGCCTTTAAATTTGAACAAAGAGATTGCTTCAAAAACCCAACAATCAAGATCAATAAACACATTTGAAACTGTCAAAAAATGCAATTTTTGTAAGTATAATCTCAGAAGTTTATAAAGATTTATATAATGGGAAATCACAAATTTCTCAACCAGCTATAATATTAAACATTAGAGAATCAACAATATAAAGATTTTTATTAGCACAAAAAATAAATGAAAAGACTTATTTAAGAACGTGATGTTATGCTACGAGTTGTATATTTTCGAAGACAAAAACAAGCATATCGTCGGCAAGTCCTAACGGCTAACTGGCTGAAAATTAACAGTTCGGATGTTGTAGTTACACTACTAGAACATGAAAGAAGTAAGCTTGGTGATGATGTATTGAAATCACTATTCAATATAACGAGATATAAAAAACTACAAAGACAAAAATGAAATATAATTTGAAAATTACTATTCAACAGAATCCATGAACTTTATAGGGAGGTATAGAGTTTGCGTGAATCCAGAGACAAAGAAGATGGCTTTGAAGAAAATACAGAGAAAAGGCGGAATAAGTGGCGAGAATCAAATTTCAAATTTTAAAATTTCAAACACCACATCTATTTTTACAGCCACTACAATTCAAAAGCTTATCTACTCAGCTTTAAACCATATTAGAGTATAATTTTCTATATACTTTTAATTAAAAATTTGATTTTTACATGATTAACAATATCTAGGGGTGAACAATAATTGAACCCTCAACCTAAATCGAACAAACAAATGCAAAACCAAACTGAAAATTAACCAAAACCAAGTTAACCTAATATCGGTTTTTTGTACACTAAGTTAACCAAAATTAACAAACCGAAACTGAAACCATTCATACATTTATATCTTTTATACATCCATTACATGTATTTATACCTCCATTTCATGTGCTTCCGAGGAAAATTTTAACAAAAGTTTGGTTTTGGTTATTAACCAAATATAACTAAACCGAACTAAAAACGACAATCTAACCAAATAGACTGAACCAATTAACCGGTTGCTTAATAAGATCGGTAAACCTATAATGTTAATTTTTGTTTTGGTTGAGGCTTATAATCGAACCGGACCTAACCCAACCATGAACCATTAGAAATGTTTGTGTTCCCTACCACATCGTGCGGGCACGTTGTTATGAATGTATGAATGAGTCCGTTTCAGTTTAACTAATTTTGATTAACTAAGAGTACAAAAAGAAAACGATAACCGATTGTAAATTAAATTGGATGTTTCAGTTTTCAATAGATTTGGTTCAATTTTGTTTGTTTTTTGGTTTGGCTTCGATGAACAGTTTAGTTATTGCTCACTCCTAGATATTGTTAATCACGTGGCATATAAAGATTTAAAATAGAAAAATATCAATACTATAGTCAAATTAAAGATAATAGAATGCTCATTATTATGATGTAATTTTTTTTTTAAAAGTTTCAACATATGAAAAAATATGACTATTTAATAATCATAGGGGATAGTTAGCTAAAAATAAGGAAAAGAAGTTTAACTATAATTAAATAAACAAAGGTCAAGTAAAGTTAAGGGATTAAAGTGTAACTAAGATGTGGTATTAAAATGTAAATAATGTATGAATGACTATTTTACCCTCATTTAAGGGTTATTAATGAAAATAAGTTCTTAACTTTTGGGTATCTTAAAATACCCCTCACTCATGCATTATAATATAAGTAGTAGAGTGTCCGCGCGATGCATCGGGGAACACAAGCACTTCTAAGGGTGTGTATGGTTCGGTTAAGTTCGATTATTAGCCTAAACCGAAACTAAAATCAAAGGTCATCAATTAATCAATCTTATTAAACAATTGGTTCCTTGGTTCGGTTAGTATTGTTAGATTATCGGTTTTTAGTCCGGTTTAGTTAATTTTGGTGAATAACAAAAACAAACTTTGGCTAAGTCTTTTTTCCTTGAAGTACATGGATTGGAGGTATAAATACATGATATAGAGGTAAAAATAGGTCTGTAAACGAACCGAATGTTCATGAGTTGTTTGTGAACTTGTTTGGTGGGAAGTTCGTTTATGCCGTTTATTTAATAAATGAACAAACACGAATTAAAAAATTTGTTCGTTTAGTTAAGTGAACGAACATGAACAGACGTAGAGTTTGTTCATTTATGTTCGTGAACGTCCGTTTATGTTCATTTAGTTATGTCCATTTAAGTTTATTAATTACATACGTAGTTATATTTACATAAATACAAACATAAATTTAGCTTTAGCTACTTGTATAAATATATAACCAATTAGTAATTGGGTTTTTTCAGTAATACAAAATCGTTCACATTTATTATGTTCGTGAACATCCGTTTGTGTTCGTTGGTGAACTGTTCGTTTAGGTTTAAACGAATGTACATAAATGAACAAGAACATGACAAATTTCTTAATGAACGAACATGAACAAAAAAATGTGTTTGATTATGTGTTCGTGTTCTGTTAAAATTAAATGAACATTCGGTTAGTTTACAAGCCTATGTATAAAAGCTAAAAATTTCAAAACTCCCTCTATTTATACCGCCACTACAGTTTATAAACATATCTACTCAGCTTCAAATCATATTTGAGTATAATTTGCTATATACTTTTAATTAAAAATTTGATTTTTTTACGTGATTAACAATATCTATAGGTGAACAATAATTGAAACTCAACCGAAATTGAACAAAAACATACAAAACCAAACTGAAAATTAACCAAAACCGAGTTAGCCTAATATCGATTTTTTTTGTACCCAAAGTTAACCAAAATTAACAAACCAAAACTGAACCATTCATACATTTATACCTTTTATACATCCATTACATGTATTTATACTTTCATTTCATGTGCTTCTAAGCAAAATTTTAACCAAAGTTTGGTTTTGGTTATTAACCAAAATTAACTAAACCGAACTAAAAACGACAATTTAACTAAATAGACTGAACCAATAAACCGGTTGGTTAACAAGACAGATAAAACCGATAATGTCGATTTTTGTTTCGGTGAGGCTTATAACCGAACTGAACCTAACCCAACCATGAACCATTAGAAGTGTATGTGTTCCCTGCCACATCGTGCGGGCATGCTGTTATGAATATATTAATGGGTCTATTTCAGTTTAACTAATTTGGGTTAACTAAGGGTACAAAAACAAATTATAACCAATTTTAAGTTAAATCGAATGTTTTCAGTTTTCAATAGATTTTGGTTCAGTTTTGTCAATTTTTTGATTTGGCTTCGGTGAACGGTTTAGTTATTGCTCACTCCTAAATATTGTTAATCACGTAGCACATAAAGATTTTTAAAATAAAAAATAGCAATACTATACTTAAATTAAAGATAATAAAATGCTCATTATTATGATGTAATATTTTTTATTTAAGTATAAACGTATGCAAAAAATATGACTATTTAAAAGTCATGGGAGATGGTTTGCTTAAAATAAGGGAAATGAGTTTAACTATAATTTAAATAAACAAAAGTTAAGTAAGTTTAAGGGATTAAAGTGTAACTAAAATATGGTATTAAAATGTAAATAATGTATGGATGACTATTTTACCCTCATTTTAGGGTTATTAAAGAAAAATAAGTTCTTAACTTTTGGGTATCTTAAACTATCCCTCAGTCATGCATTATATATATAGTATATATATATAGGGTTAGGATCCTAAGAAAAGACCCTTCATATAGTGAAAACTTTAGAAACTCTGACTTTCCGAGCTTTTTAGGGCTTGAAAATTTTAGGGCATGTAATATACATGATTTTAAGTATTTTGAGCCAAAAAAAATCAAAAATGGGCCGAGCACCTTTTTTTTTAAAATAAGTTTTGGAGTAACACATGTTAAGCAAAATTAACATGTGTTAACAATTTGTTACGCGGAAATTTATTTATTTTAAAAAAAAGTGCTCGGTGTTTTATTTTTATTTTTTTTGGCTCAAAATGCTTAATATAATGTATATTACATACCCTAAAATTTTCATATTAAAAAAAAGATTGAGAGGTTAGAGTTTCTAGTGTTTTCACTATAATAAGGGTTTTCAATATATATATATATAGATTTAGGATCCTGTACAAATCCAATTTTTTGTGAGAAGTGTGAGAACCAATGTGGGGGTGGCATGTGGCAAGCATTAAAATTAGTGATTAAGGGTAATAAGGTACTTTTGTCAATCTTAAAATAGGAAGTAAACATGTATTTAATTGAAATGAGATTTTTTAGGGATTTTTATTTCAGCATAATTACAATTTGTGATCCATATTATATTGAATTGAAAATACATTCACAATCTGAATCATATACGATTTTACAAAAAAATCGTATTTTTTGGTGTTTTAATCGTTAGGGTGTTTTATGTTCCAACGTGATTATTACTGGTGTTTTATGTTCAATGTGATATAATAGTGTTTTATGTTTTTAGTGCAGTTTATATTGTTATAACATAATAGGAGGTTTGAATATTGCATGCTTTTGGTGTTTTGTTACATAAGGAGAGCAGGCACATATGGTGTTTTATTCATATGCGTATGGTGTTTTATGTTGAAACATGTGTACTACAATGTCCTTTGCTGCTGAAATAACAAAACAACATAAAACACAATAGATTTAGAATAAAACACCATATCATTGCCATGTTATACCCATCAAAACACATTATAACCGATCTGTGGCCTTTTAAAAGCTTTTGAACATAAAACACATTATCACAAACACAGTAAAACACACAATATAAAAATGATAAAATCTAACCCATTAAAGCATATATTGCTACATGATCTCAAAAAAAAAAAAACCATCAAACTTTTATGTATCAAATTAAAAAAAAGATACATATATAATTTACATCATTGTGAATAAAATTATGGTATCAAATCAAAATTTAGTAGCTTGACTTTTCAGTACACCTTGAAAGCCTTTACAGCCCCACCACTTGAAAAAACTTCTTATTAGATCTTTTTTGTTATTATTACTGTATTATTTTTTGGGTAAGTCAATGGCATCATTCTCTAGGAAGGCTTGCATTATTAACAACCTTTTACCTTTATTTGAATGCCATTCCCAGAATATCGATATCATCCTTCATCTCCACCCCTTTTTTAACAACACAAAGCAACCTTACTGCTTCAATGTTTAATGTTTTTCTTGTTATTGATCACTGTCGCACGCAACCAAGATTGTGTCGCAGTGGCTGTGATAGTTTTGGATTGAAAGCTGGATCTGGGATGTTTTGGGGAGTGCGGCGTTAGTTGTTGTCGTTGGAAGGAGAGTTCGCCGAATATCAGATTGTTTGCGAGAAGAAAGGGTGTGGAGAAAATCGATGTTGTGGAAGGTGATTTTGGGGGAAAGAAAAAACAAAGACTGGAAGTGTGTACCGTGTAGATTGATTTTGGGGAAGGCAAAAAACACATCTTATTTTTTTGGGTACAGAGAGGAGAGAGACAGATAAAGAGAGAGAGAGAGAAGTGGACCGGAGAGAGGGAACGTGATTTAAGGATGATGGAACTTTTTCCTTTTTTTATGCACACACAATGACTATTATACCCATATTCACTCTAATTAATCATTCAAATATATAACACATATTACCATTTTGCCACTAATCAATCTCAACCATCCATCTATAGATCTAAGGGCTATAAACACTTCTTACCATTCTCACAAAAAAACACCCTTTGTACATGAACTCAACCCTATATATATATATATATATATATATATATATATATCACATGTATATAAAAGAATTTCATGAGAGAACTTCTTTTCATAGATGAGGAACCTCCATTCATAATTAAATAGGGTTGCTGACTTGTTGCATCATAACTCATCTGATGTAGGCTCATTAAAAATAAGTTTTTTTGTTGTTTATTGCTGTACAATCTTATTCAATAGAGACGTGTTATTTGTTATAATCTTATAACTGGTTTGATGTGATCCAACTTGATATGAATTAATATATATATATATATATATATATATATATATATATATATATATATAGGGTAAGGATTGGTAGAAAACCCTAAATATTTGAGTAAACTCTGGAAACTCTGACTTCCCGAGCTTTTCTTTTTTTGAAAAAATTAGGGCATGTAATATACATGTTTTTAAGAGTTTTAAGCCAAAAAAATCAAAAAAGCGCCGAAGGGTTTTTTTTTAAAAAATAAATAAATTTTCATCATAACATATGTTACCAGGAAAAAATAAGCTAACATATGTTATGATGCACAACTTGTTTTATTTTTTTAAAAAAAACCCTTCGGCGCTTTTTTGATTTTTTTGGCTCAAAACTCTTAAAAACATGTATATTACATGCCCTAATTTTTTCAAAAAAAAAAAGCTCGGGAAGTCAGAGTTTCCAGAGTTTACTCAATTTAGAGGGTTTTCTCCCAATACTTCCCCTATATATATATATATATATATATATATATATATATATATATATATATATATATATATATATATATATATATATATATATATATAGTGAGGGATAAAATGAAAACTCTCTTAAGTTGAGAAAACATTTGAAAACCCATGTAAAAAGACATTATTTTTCTTTGAAAAAAATAACCAATGTAAAATAAATGTTTTTAAGCATTCCGGAAAAAAAATGAAAAAAGCGCCGCTGCGATTTTTAAAAAAAAAGAAACAAAGTTGCGTTGTTTTCATATTGTCTTCAGCTATTTAGCTGTTGTAAATATATGTTTACAGCAACTTTGTTTTTTATTTTTTGGCCCAAAACGCATAAAACATGTATTTTACATTGGTTATTTTTCTTTTTAAAAAAAAAATCTAAATTCAAGAGGGTTTTCATTTTATACTTGACCTACACACATAAATATATATATATATATATATATATATATATATATATATATATATAGCGGAAGGTTATTGTACAAATGGTTCTTATTCTACAAATAGCCCTTAATGTGAGAAGTGAAGGATGGTATTTTTTTTTATTTTTGATTTTTTTCATATTGTTAAACATGTATTTTAGTACTGAAATCTAAAATAAAATTAGAGTAGAGTAATTACTGTTGTAGAGTAATTACGTAATTACTGTTGTAGAGTAATTACGTAATTACTCTAGTGTAAACTACTGTAATTGGACGTAATTACGCTAAAAAAATATTTTTTTTTATATTATTCCTCTAGAAAGCATCTTTAAGCAGATGGAAAAAAACTTTTAAAAAAAATTCCCCCTTCACTTCTCATGTTTAGTAGGTTAAGCCCATTTGTATTTGATCTTTTGTCACACCCTCAAATTTCCACATGCGGAGTTTTTACCGCGAGGCGAGTGACATACCAGGATCCAAGTCAACGGTCACAATAAACAACGACTATATGTAAATAAAATACGTAGATCAAAACATGCATTCATATAAAATTTGTTTCAAAACGTAGCGGAAGCATTTCAATGTTTACAAAATTTCAAACAAGACAAACATGAGTTCAACATTTGACAACCAAGACATGAAGAACCTAGACGCGTGTACGACTCCGTGCGCCTATCCATTTTCTGCTACCTTAACGACCTGAGAAAACATGCTAAAAAACGTCAGTACAAAAATACTGGTGAGTTAACAGGTTTTTAAGGAAAAACGTTTCACGAGCTTTTGAAAGAACTATCATGTTACTACTGACTGATGAAAACACTTGTTAGACGTTTGGACTCTGAAACGAACCAATCAACGAACTATCGTTTATCGCGACCAACGAACTATCGCTTACAACGACTAACGAACTACCAATCCATGGCCAACGAACTACTATAACATAGCCAACGAACTACCACTTCGTGGTCAACGAACTGTGCATTCACAATTAACGAACTACCGCCATAACGGTTAACGAACTGTCACAACGTGTGCCACATGAACATAGAACATAAATGAAACGGACAACCAACCCAGCATAACATGATCTTTTCAAACCGAAGTACTAAGCATGTTTCTCCCCCCGAAAACGAAAACAGTAAAGAGTGGGGCCGTGAAACTCACCTTAGGTTGCGTCTTCAGTTAACAAGTAAACCGATATGTGTATGATAGTCCCAACTAGTGGCGACCTATCATAAGATGTGTGTGTTAGACTAATAACCCATAGGTTAATTAGTCCCCGTATGTCCAGACCATAACCAAGTTGTTTGAAAACGCGTTTGACTACTAACCCGACTACATCAGACAAGACTCGACATCCCATTGGTGACCCGACACCCCCCGTGTTAATCTTATAAAAGGTATCATGTAACATATGCAAATAAACATTTAACACGCGTAAAAGTTCACCAAGTCCAGCACATAGTTCAAATAATGCATAATCATGTCCGAACACGTGTTACCAAGTTACTAGGCATGTCCCCGTGGTTCCTAGCATGTTCCTAGGTGTCAAATCAGGTCTCGGGATGTCAACTAGCAATTAGGAAAAGTCAACTAGCATTTAGGAGTGTAATCGCCTATAGTATAGGCATTTAGGCTCCTAATCAAGTTTAGTATAGGCGATTAGACTTCCTAATCACGTTCAGTATAGGCGATTAGACTTCCTAATCGCCCCCTGCAAAGCTGTTCCGCTTTTTTCGCGCGTTTAACCCTCCAGATCAGATCCGAAGTACGTGGAAACACCCAATATCAAACCCAAAACATTAATAAACCTATTTCAAGCAAAACCCCTAAATTATCATAATTCTAACAGTCCCGAATGCAAGCGTTTTCCCAAAATAGCGTACTTATCATGTAAACATCACAACAACATGCAAGGTTTGCCCTAAACGGCAAATATCCCGATTTCATCTCATAATGACGTTGTTCGATAATACCCTACTGTTCTAGCATCAACCTAGAGCAAACCCTAGCCTCAAACTCCTAAGTTAACATCATAACAAATCATACAAGTCAGAGGCATATCAATAACACAAGAACAATCATGTTTCAATAATAAAAATCCTATCTTTGCATGAATACATCACATATAGCAAGCATAGAGGTTTGGGTTTGTTTAGATACTGTCTTTCATAAGTTTTCAAAGACACAAATGTTTAGAAATCAGGTCTGGACCTTTAGGGAGCAAAACAATAACATTACAAAGGTTTGGGGATGACGAACACACCTTGGATTTGTAAGGAAATGAGATGTAAGGCTTGTAAAGGTGATTTCTTGAGCAAAATGTGTTCCAGAGGGTGTTTGTGAGTTGAGAGAGGTTATGGGACGATTAGGGTTGTACAAATGATGTTTTACAAGTCAAGAGTGGTATTTATAGGCGTTTCTAGTCGTTCAGCACGCGTCAGGCGATTACGCAGCAGTATAGGCGATTAGGGTTCCTAATCGCCTATAACTATTGGCAATTAGGGCTCTAATCGCCTTCAGTATAGGCGATTAGGGTTCTAATCGCCTTCAGGTCCTCCCAATCGCCTTCAGCATCATGAAATTACGCGTAATCACCTATAATGTCATGAAATTACGCGTAATCACCTATAATGTCATGCAATTACGCGTAATCACCTATAATGTCATGCAATTACGCGTAATCACCTATAATGTCATGCAATTACGCGTAATCACCATTTTAACACATATAAACACGTATTCATATACCGATAATTCACATAATGATTATAAACACATAATTCATGAAAACAAACACGTTCACATTCGTTCACCAATTCCCGGGACTCGAGACTTGTGTGTGTGTGCATAGGACCCGGCGATTCTACAAATCGCCAACAACCGGACTCATACCTTATGTGTGCGTGTTAACCCCAATGATCCTCCGAATCATTGATCCCTGGACAATTACTTAACGCGACTCGACTCAACTGACCCTGTTATGTGTGATGTATGCGCGACTCGCTAAGGTAGACTTACCGGATTTTCAAAAGTTAGTAACCGGAGTTTGCCGGGTGTCACATCATCCCCCTGTTGAAAGAATTTTCGTCCGAAAATTTCCCGTAGTCAAAGAGAACGAAGAAAAGAAAAATTTTCCCGGTCGTCACATCATCCCCCCGTTGAAAGGAATCTCTCCCCGAGATTCACTCAGCTTCAACAGTAATGAGTGCCGACCTCTGTGTGTACCCAAGAAATGTTTCCCAAAATGCAACAAAATGAAAATCGTGAGCGAAAGGTGATAATAACAGCCGGGAACCACTTCCCAAGGCGAATACAAAACAAGAGACTCCTTCTGATCGAAGGCCTAATGGAGACTACCGTGATCGGTATAAATGACCCACTGGTACCGTCCAAGTAGCATCTCCAAAGGACCCACATCAACCCATTGAACGCGAAACGATGACCAAATCTAATGTCGAAAACACTAAATGGATACGAAATGCACAACGATGTGGATAAGGATAAAACCAAAGTATAACGAAAGATAAGGAAGAAAACGTACGGGTGACAGTGTCAGGATCCGCCTGATTCTCTGTTGCACCAATGAGATAAACACGAGCAGCCGCACCGCCACCCTCGTTGTTTCCACCGCCACCTGTAGCCCTAGCCTGAACCTGATTTAGCTTCGGGCAGTTGCGCTTGAGATGTCCGAGCTCCCCACCGTTATAACACCCACGATTTCCCTGAGGAACAGGAGCAGGGACGATCGCTTGACCTGGAGCCGTTTGAAGATTGTCTCTGCAGTTTTTGGCAACATGACCCACCTGCTTACAACGATTGCAACGAAACTTCTCACAATTGCCGAGATGATGGTACCCGCATTGTTTGCACTCTGCTAGTTTCCCAGTCCCGTTTTGCCTCTGACCTGAGGACGATCCCAAAGCTTCAGTCCTCCTCACCTGCTGCTGTGGCTGACCCGAACTCGCATCTTTCCAGTACTATCCCACTTCCTCTTGTTATCCCCCGGTGTCTTCACATCGGAGCCTCTGGGAGGCAGAACACCCTCGGTTTTCTTCATGTTGGTCATCTTTGTAGCCGACCTCACCGCCTCAGAAATTGTGATAGGATCCCTCGCAACCACCAACCCTGCAATCTCCGACACCAATCCAGCAATGTACTGCTCTACTTTCCGATACTCGGGTGTCGATATACCCGGGCACATCACTGCCAACTCGTTGTGTCTGATGGTGTATGCCTCGATCTCAGAACCTACCATCTTGAGTTCCCGGTATTCATGTTCCAACCTCTTGATCTCCTCTCACGGACAGTACTGGCCTTCAACCTAAACTTAAAACCATCCACGGCATGGCGTTGGCCTCCCCGAGACCAAGTGTCTGTGTGATGCAGTTCCACCATGACAAGGCGGGTCCTTCAAAAGTCCCCGAAGCAAACTTCACACGATTAACAGTTGGGCATTCGCACAGAGCAAACACCGACTCAATTTTCTCTAACCACCTTAATAACTCTACAGCCCCCCCGGTGCCCCCGAAGTTGTGGGGCTGACAGTCTTTAAACCTTTTGTAGACGGTTCCCGCACGCACCGGAGTAGCACCTGTACCCGCGAAAGTTTGTTGAGCTGCCTGAAAGGCGCCCAACGCAACGTTCAGCTAATGTTGCATCATCTCATTCAACTCATCTTGAGTCAAGGTGATGTTACCACCACCTCTGCCTCCGCCAGTGCGGCCTACACGGCGACCTCCAGTACGTCCTCCGTTGCGTCCAGACATCTTCTGTGAAAGACAGGAAACAAACATTCAGACCCATCACCAACGCTAAACCAAGAGAGTATGAAAGAGTCAAGGATTGGGTCCAAACGTGACCATTGATCCCAACACGAGATCCACCAAGTCTTCCATGCATTTCAACTTATGATTTTGTGTGCACCCGAAATGATAAATTGCTCTACATGTTCCTCTAGGCGTCCCCGAGCTCGAACCTCAAGTCACCCGACACCCACAACTTAGAAAGAAACGGTCAACCCAAAAGATCAATAAACAAGTTCCTTCGGCTTCAAACCTGAAGGAGAGGATGAAATAAAACTAGGAATGAACGAGCATGAAGTAGATAATATGATACTGTGTGATAAGGATACCGACACCTCGACAGGGTTAGTATGTTTATCAAAAGACACGACTCAAATGTATGTGACCGTCTAGTGTGTGTGAGACTCGGCTATAGACTAGACTCTATATGCAGTCCTAGTTCACTATAACCATTGGCTCTGATACCAATCTGTCACACCCTCAAATTTCCACATGCGGAGTTTTACCGCGAGGCGAGTGACATACCAGGATCCAAGTCAACGGTCACAATAAACAATGACTATATGTAAATAAAATACGTAGATCAAAACATGCATTCATATAAAACTTGTTTCAAAACGTAGCTGAGGCATTTCAATGTTTACAAAATTTCAAACAAGACAAACATGAGTTCAACATTTGACAGCCAGGACATGAAGAACCTAGACGCGTGTACAACTCCGTGCGCCTATCCATTTTCTGCTACCTTAACGACCTGAGAAAACATGCTAAAAACGTCAGTACAAAAATACTGGTGAGTTCACAGGTTTTTAAGGAAAAACGTTTCACGAGCTTTTGAAAGAACTATCATGTTACTACTGACTGATGAAAACACTTGTTAGACGTTTGGACTCTGAGACGAACCAATCAACGAACTATCGTTTATCGCGACCAACGAACTATCGCTTACAATGACTAACGAACTACCAATCCATGACCAACAAACTACTATAACATAGCCAACGAACTACCACTTCGTGGTCAACGAACTGTGCATTCACAATTAACGAACTACCGCCATAACGGTTAACGAACTGTCAAACGTGAGCCACATGAACATAGAACAAAATGAAACGGACAACCAACCAGCATAACATGATCTTTTCAAACCGAAGTACTAATCATGTTTCTCCCCCGAAAACGAAAACAGTAAAGAGTGGGGGCCGTGAAACTCACCCTAGGTTGCGTCTTCAGTTAACAAGTAAACCGATATGTGTATGATAGTCCCAACTAGTGGCGACCTATCATAAGATGTGTGAGTTAGACTAATAACCCATAGGTTAATTAGTCCCCGTATGTCCAGACCATAATCAAGTTGTTTGAAAACGCGTTTGACTGCTAACCCGACTACATCAGACAAGACTCGACATCCCATTGGTGACCCGACACCCCACGTGTTAATCTTATACAAGGTATCATGTAACATATGCAAATAAACATTTAACACGCGTAAAAGTTCACCAAGTCCAGCACATAGTTCAAATAATGCATAATCATGTCCGAACATGTGTTACCAAGTTACTAGGCATGTCCCGGGGTTCCTAGCATGTTCCCTGGATAATTACTTAACACGACTCGACTCAACTGACCCTGTTATGTGTGATGTATGCGCGACTCGCTAAGGTAGACTTACCGGATTTTCAAAAGTTACTAACCGGAGTTTGCCGGGTGTCACATCATCCCCCTGTTGAAAGAATTTTCGTCCCGAAAATTTCCCGTAGTCAAAGAGAACGAAACGAAGAAAAGAAAAATTTTCCCGGTCGTCACATCTTTACTCTATATATGTGTGTGTCTATATATATATATATATATATATATATTTGGTAAGTAAGTATCCTGTGAAAACCCTTTTAAGTTGAGAAAACCGCGAAACCCTATGTAAACGTTATGTAACAACATTTTTTTGCTAATGTTTTTGGAATAGCTTGTATATTTAATTTTATTAGTTTGGCACAAAAAAAAAATCAAAAAAGCACTGAGTAGATTTTTTTTAAATTACATAAAAACATGTTACATATGTAACAATGCTGACGTATGATAAATAATGAGTTTGTGTAACATATGTGTAATAAAATTATATACTCAGCGCTTTTTTTATTATTTTCTGATAAAATTGAATATAAAAGCTATTCTGAAAAAATCCGAAAAAAAAGTTTTTACATAGGGTTTTCACGGGTTTCTCAACTCAAAAGGGTTTTTAAATTATCCCACCCTATATATATATATATATATATATGTATGTATGTGTGTGTAATAGTTTAATTAAAAAGGAGGTGATATTGGCACACCTTACTTGGTTATCTAGACACCATTATAACTCTACAGTATGACACACATAAGATTATATGCCACATATTGTAATCATGTACGCCGTATATATGGGGTTATATACCACATATAAGGTAACCTCGTATTGAGAAAATTACATATGTCAGTTGACAATGTCAACCGACACCTAGAAGACACATATAGTGTTATATGTGTCATGTAGGTCCCAAACCTTATATTTTTATCCAAAGCTTGCAATAAATCTATGTATAATCCCACATATATGACGCATATAGGTAACATGTGGTATATGTTCAACCTCATATGACGCGTATCACGTTATATGTCACATATAATGTATAATAACGCTCCTCAACACACCCCATATAGGGTATTACACGGCATGTAGGTGTCCATGATCACACAAAAAGACAAGAGTTTGAACCTTATATGCCAAAAATAGTGTAATATGTGGCGTATGTATCATATATGACGCATATAAGGTATTATGCGGCATATAGACAAAAAGACAACAGTTTGAATCTTATACGCCACATATAGTGTAACATGCGATGTATAGGGTTTAATAAAAGATCCATAGATATCATGTTGTATAGTCTTGTATTATGTGTAAACCCTATATAACACATATAGTATTATATGTGTCATATTAATTTACTACAGTCGATTGTTGCTTTGAGACGTCTTGTTAAAATAACAAAGAGACAATATACATATTAGTATATGCGAGATATCAGATATTGTATTACCTTTATATTAAGCATACCAAAGTACAAGAAAAAATTTGTAAAATATAGCTTCATACATAAGACTGTGAGGTACGGGCTGGTCAAGGCACGGCATCCCGTCTTAGCCCGGCGTACACCGCCCCAGACGGTGGTGGAACGGACCAAACGGCCATTTCTGGACGAAATGGACGGAGCAACATGAATGGTTGGTTTGAAAATTGTGGTGCCATGCATTCAATGTTTTGAACGTTAGGTTTAAAAAAAAATGTAACCTTTTTTCCAACTATAAAAACTCACTTTACCTTCTCATTTTTTACCAACCATCCTCTTTCTATTCTTCTTTATTCTCTCTCTCTCTCTCTCTCTCTCTTTTTATAAAATCCAACAACAAAAGATAACCCTCATCTCATCAAATGGCGCTTTGGACTAACGACAACGATATCAAGTTGGTGATTGCATACATCAATACCAGAGAGATGGCGGACTTAGAAGTTAATTCGGGTTCTTTTTGGAACAACGTTTCAGCGGAATACAACTGTTTAACCGGAACAAATAACCGCTCCGCGGATCTACTCGTTAGTAAGTGGCGGAGTGTACAAATAAGGTGTACGAGGTGGAACAATTTGTTTCAAGCCACAATGGAGGCGAACCCTCGTCTTACCGAACGAGTGGCAATACAACTCACACAACAAGACTATTGGGCTGCTTACGGGGGCGAATTGGCCGTCACCCATCTCCTCTCATGACAATTGTTGTGTTTTTTCGTACCGATTAGTAGGTGGTTTTAAGCTTTCGGTTGTTTTCAAATGTTGTAGGCTTCGGCTTTTTTTTTATGTTTCGGTTTGTTTGTTTTGTTATGTGTTTCGGTTTTTTTTAGGTTTCGGTTTGTAAATTTTTTTTAACGTTATGTGACTTTTTATTTTATTTACTTCAATTGCGTAACCTATTAAAAATTAGAAAATAATAATTATGTAGTGACCAATAGAAGTGGAGGACTACCCCTACACCCTTGGGTAGTCTCAAAATGTCTAAAAGCATATAGGACCAACTTTTTGATGACGTGACGGCAAGACTGCCGCCACTAGGGGTGTGCATGGGTCGGTTTGGTTCGGTTTTTACCATTAACCATAACCATAACCATAACCATAACCGCTATTTCGGTTGTGGGATCTCCTTAACCATAACCATAACCAAACTTCGGTTATGGTTAATCGGTTATGAATTCGGTTATAGTTATTTCGGTTATGTTTATTTCGGTTATTAACTATAAACTTCAACTAAAACTAACTTTCGACTAAAGTTTAAAAATTAAAACCGTGTGGGTCTACAAAATAAAAAATGGAACTTACGATGGTGGACTTAGCTTAAACTTTTTTTTTATAAGACTATCAAGTTTATATTTTTTTTTGTTAAACTACCAATGGGGGATCCTTGTTAATAAGATATTTCTAGACAATAAAAAAACTTACCTAAGCTTAAGCTTAAGTTTAATTCTTTATTAAAATAAAGGTCACCTACATCGAGATCGTTTTGTTACTAGCATACTTTTATCTTAATAGAAAACTCTACATGGTTAGTGTTAAACATAAACTTATTACAAGAATTAAAATTAGAAGTTCGGTTCGGTTTTGGTTATGTCGGTTAACCAAAGTTTTATAACAATGACTATAACCGCTCATTCGGTTAAAGAAATTTCATAACCATAACCATTGGTTATGTCGGTTATCGGCTAAAATCGGTTCGGTTATATCGGTTATGGTTCGGTTATTGGTTATGGCGGTTAATTTTGCTCACCCCTAGCCGCCACCACACCATATAGTCTAAAAAGTCACATAAGTCATAAATGAAGTTGCCGGTGCATTAAAACTCATATTCCTTTCACACTGGCAAATTCAATCATTTCCCGAATCGAAACTTTACGCAAACTTTTTCGTACACGTTCACTTAACTATTGGGAAATTTTCATACGCTCACTGTTAGTAAATTTTGTTGTTGATTATTGTTGTACAATCTATATGAGTAGAAACGTGTCAATTACAAATACGATCTCTACACGCTAAACATATTATGTTAGATTTCAATCGTGATTATGAGACTAATTTGATAACATGTACTTGTGTGAACTAATAAATTATAAGCTAAAAATATGATAACTGTATATTAAAATAAAATCTATAAGAAAGCATTCATGATGACATGACGCTTAGTGATGCCATCCTCATCTCTTAAGTGTGTCACATGACATTCTCCCTTTAGTTCCCTTTAAAAGTCTATTTCTTTCTCATGTTTCTCCTCGTAATTTTTAAACGTTAACAACTTTTATATACGAATTACACTGTATAAAAGTAATTCATTATTAGGCCTTGATGACGAATTTATGATGATCTTGATGACAAAATTTATGATGATTAACACATGAATAAATAGCAGTTAGGAATTGGGATGCTATCAACATAAACGACAACCCTGAGTTTGGAGACGAAGCTCTAACTCCCAAAATGAAGAGGCCGATTGGAAGGGACTGCGGCAAGAAAGCAGCTTCGAGTTCCAAGGAAAAGGCCTTAAGCGATGTGGCGAGAATAGATTAACTTCTACAAAACTTCAACGATTTTAAGGAAGTGCAGGCGGAGAGGTATAAAAAAAGAGAAAAGGAAAAGGAGGCAGCAGCAGCAGCGAGGGAAATGGAAACACTCGAGTTGGATAGGAAGCGGCTCCATATTGACCAAGAAAATCTAGAAAAGGAATAATTTCGAACGATGACCACCGATATCTACACCCTTCCCGAATAAGATCGTGTGGTCGTCAAGAGAATGAAAACAAGATTGTCAGGAAATGGCTAGGAGGAAACGTACCATAGTAGTGTTTTTTATTTATTTTATGTATTTTTTAATTGTGTCTTGTGTATTTTTTTTAATAAAAAAATTAAATTACATTTCATTATTTAAATAAAAAATAAATAAAATGGAAGGGTGGGGGGGACCAGACCCTTGTTTGGTGAAGGGGGAATGAGAGAGTGATGTGACGCTAAGGTGGACAAGAGGGAAGGGTGACCACACCCTATAGCTTTAGTGAGGCTTCAATAGCACATTAATTTTCATTACTAGGTTCAAATTACTATCTTCCATTACTTTATTGCTATACTAGGAGAAAAAGGTAACAATATTAATTATATTTTTCAAAAAACCAATAACCAAATAATCATTAGGGTTGTCCACTGTTTGGCCCAAAAAAATATTTGAGGAAAATATATAGGGAACTGGAAAATGTTATAGCCAAAGATTGGTTTATTTATTTGTTGGGTCAAAGAGGATTGATAAGCATTTGAACCTTAGTCTAATATCTTTTCTGCAAATTTTGGTTACGTATAGAAAGTGCTGAATAAGAAAAGACAAGTACTGATTAAGAATGAATATGAGACAAAGTGTGACATCCGCCACTTAGCCAGGTCAAATCCGTACACTTTCTAGTCAACATTTATTTTTCCATACATTATTCATGTCAGTTTATATGCATAAGTCCACCGAGATAGTCTAGCAATGTCCGAACGAGTATAATTTCACCCATATCAACGAATTTTGGTGACATAAATTTATACGATTGCAAGTGATTTTTCCAAAATCATGTATAAATGCCCATTTATTTAATAATACAATGGGAAGCATCATGGATTTTATGTATAAAGCCTAGTATTTATTCGACTAACATACCTATACATATGTGTACATGTGTACACGACACCCTTATATATATATATATTACGACACACACACACACACACATATATATATATATACATGCATACAAGAAGCTAGTAAACACATTTATAACTAGCACTACATATTCTTTTTGTTCCATCTTAAATGAACTAACTAGTTTCTTTATAAACTTAACTATATTTGGTGAAACAAGTGATCAACACTAGTATTTATGAAATCTACTAGCCAAAAATGATCACCACCACCTTGTTTAATGTTTTGTTTCTACTAGACACTTGGAACATCATCAATGAAGTGTCATATCCTATTATTCTTTCTAAGACAAATAAATGTAAGATTTTGTGGCTTAACCATATAAGGCAATATTCCTTAAACACCTAGGATCAAGGATGTTGGTTTACCACATTGGTTAAGTTTCCACTCTCCCTTTTTCTTTTCTTTTGGCCGAATACCCCCCCACCACATATCCATATTAATCTTTTTTTAAAACTAATCTCTCACATGTTTATTGTAATCACTAGAATCCACAAGGTTTTGTCACATTAGCTCAAGTCTTACCAAGCATCATCATAGTGTTTAGTCAACCATGAGATATGATTATGACCTTTGATTTGTTTGCAAGATTTAGGACAAAATAAGATCATTTACCAAACATAGTAGGATTCCTTAATTCACTAATAATTAGGAAAGATCATTACCCCATATAACTAGCAACCCACTTTCTTGTTTCCTTCCCCCAAAACCGTCGCCCCATAGTCCCCCTCTCTAATCTTTTTTTTTATCCAAGTCAAACCCTATTTAAACATGTGTTGATTTGCTTCCATAGTTGACTTCATGAAAGGTCACCTATGTTTAGCATCTAACCAACATAATCATGGGATTAGTGACCTTTTAAAGTGTGATTTAGACCTTGGATTTGCTAGTAAAATATGAGACATAGAAAGATTGTTAGTCAAACAAGGAAGGATTCTATGTAACACAAGGTTTGAGGATAGTTGGCTTACCCAACATAGCAAGTCCCAAGCTCTCTTTCCTCTCCCCTTCCCCTTTCTCTCGACCGCTCTCTCTCCCTCTCACATCTCACTCTCGTAATCTCTCCCACTCCCTCTATAAATAGGACCCCAAGGCTTCACAATTTACTTGCACCTCCAACTCAACACTACTCTTAACACACACTCACTTAACACTCTCTTAAGTTTCCAAGCCAACCTCTAAGTCCAAGACACACTAGAGGTATGATCTACTAACTAGATTGTTATTACATTTATCTTACAACTAGAAGCATACTAGTGTTCACCCAATATGTTAACCTTGCTAGAGATATGAACTTAATATAGAAAGCAAGTATGTTATCTCTAGGGTATATGTATGCGTGTATATATAACATGAATACAGTGGCATTTCTTTCAAGTATGTATGTGTTTTGGTCAAAAATTACTAAGTAGAAATAATTTTGTTTTCCAAATTAGAAAATGTGAGGTAGAGTGCTATAAGTGTCAAATAGATTTATACTTTAGTTTTATTCAGAAAATGGTGTATCAGGATTCTAAAGAAGCAAATATATGACAACTATGCAAATATATGACAACTATGCTCGGGATGGCAAAGGTGGAATTCGGGATGGACAGTTATATCCTGAGGATGTAACTGTTGGCAGAATGATGAAATAGGCTAAGTTCAATGAATGTAAATGCAATGCAGTAAGAGAACAACACTCAATGTACAAGGAAATCCCTTGATCAGTTGTAGATCGCCGGCATAAAACCTCGGGAGGAGTCTAGGCCCCTGCCTTGTTTGTTAATATTAAAATGATAAAAATATTACAACTTTGGATGAATGATTGGACTAGTGTACTAAGATTACAATGATTTGTGTGAGTATTCTCTGAGTAGCATAGTGTGTGTGTAGTTCAAGTGATTATATTGTGTCCTATACTCGTCAATCATCCCCATTTATATAGTACATGAGAATAAATAAAGAATCCCGTGTGATCCGCTGGTCTTCAATGTTGGTTAAGACTGTTTCAGGTGAACGTTGAGTAGGTTTCAACTGAATATAGTCGTTAAAGGGCTGTTTCCCCTTTCTTCGCCTATATTTAATGCAAGACGGTTATGGGTTTGACCTCTTCGTTGATCTTGGACTTGGCTTGCCAGTATTTCATCTTTATTCTTGATTCCCTTGACTGATTGTTGACGAATAGACGTTGGAGAACAGTTACGAGTCCGTATTATATCTACAATTATATCATGTAAAGATAAGTTGTTAGTCCATCATCAGGATGTGCACATGCTGAAATATAGTTACATCCTGAAGTCTGTTAAGTCCTTCAGCATTCTAAGGATGCTATATTAAGAATATAAGGTAAAATCATCCTGAGGATTTTCACCACCATCAATTGTCCCAAAAAATATGTTACCGTTAACACTTAATGGTAAAAATATTTTTCTTAATCGAAGAGTTTATCCGATAAGATCAACTTGTTTTTCTTCAAGATCTTAACGGCTATATTTTAGGATGACCGTTACGTCTCATCATATCCTGCCGCCTATATCTAGGCTTTTCCTTCTTCTTTATAATTAAACGAGATTAAAAAAGGTAACTATTTTACTCCTTCCTTGCTCTCTTCTTTTCTTCATTCCTGCAAAAATTCTTTTAAACAAAAATTTCTGAGAATGAGCAAGAAGCTAACAAGGGTTTCTGGAAGTGTTGGAATCCCCAAGGATTTCACACCCCAGAACTTGATCAAAGATCATGATCAAGATATTTGTACATTCAATGATAGGGATATCCAAGCCCTGAAGAGCTCAGGGGTCTTCCCTAGTTTGGCTATTTTTCGTCCATTTGACTTGAATGCAAAGTCTGACTTTTCTTCTTCTGTTTGGGTCTGCCTTTTCTACCTGCCATTCCAACTAGGTCTTAGGTATCCATTTCCATCGTTCATCAAAGAATTCTATGATGATACAGGGATGGCGTTTGCCCAGACTATGCCTGAGATATGGAGGATCTTAATGGTCTATAACAGGGTCATTGAGAATCATGGCATCTAACTTCAGCTTGGAGACCTGTCATATGTGTATAAGTTGAGAACACACGGGTCAAACCGTTATGTCCTTCAGCTCATTGAAAAAGAACCCCCTTTTCTATTTAATGTCATAAGATCTGATTGGCCTTGGAAATCTAAATTCTTCTTTGTGAGAAGGGATTCCATTCCTTATGGGGATGAGATCCCTATATCATGGTTAAAGAGTGGTAAATACTTTGTTAGATAAAAGAAAATGATAATTACATCCTGAGGATGTTAGTGATATTCTGAGTCTTCTTTTGTTTTGCAGGTGCTTGCTTTGCAAAACTTGTACCCCTTTTGACGATGCTTTTATCAGGTATAAGGAGGTGATAGAAGTACCAGCTTCAGCAAGGACTTTTGAAGTAGAAGAGAGTCTCTCTACAAGTCAAGCCACTGAGATGTTTGGTTAGTTCTGTCTGTTACATCTTGAGCATGTATTTATCTTGATTCCTATGTTCCTGTATTAACCTGTGTTTTTCTCTTGTTTCAGCAAAGAAACCTGAATACTTTGACCTTGATGAGACTGATAGCCAGGAAATTAAGGCTCCTAAGATCACTTCCCCTTCCAGTTCCAAGATGACAAGTCCTCCTCCTGCATCTAAGCCTAAAGCTCAGGCGTCTTCCAAGAAAAGGAAGGCTGCCAGCACCTCTGCACAAGAGATTTCTCCTTTTGAAGGTCTCAGTTGTGATGCCATCTTAGGTAAGATTTCCTAGTTTATTCACCAGGTATGCTGCTATCCTGAGGATGGCCACAATAATTTTTAGTATATAATAAGGGTTAAATACTTACCTGTTTTGTTTGTACTCGTAGGGGCACAAATATCTTTTGAAGTCTCTGGATGACGTCAACAAAGAGTTTGTTGATACTAAAGCCAGGCTTGAGGATGCAAAGAAGTCTGCCCTTGACAAGAGTAAACAGCTTGAGAAGAAACTGGCCAAGGTGGAAACTGAACTGAAGGTGGTGAAGTCTGCTCAAGCTAAGAGTGTGCGGGATCATCAAAAGGAGATGGAGGAGTACAAGCAGGGTTTGATGAAGTCTACCACGATCTCAGTTTTCCAAGCTAGGGTCAGGATGGCTTTGCAGGCCAAGGATCCCAATTTCAAACTGGAAGATTGGGATGTTGAACAGTTGAAGCCTGGCAGGAGAAGATCCTCAGTCTGGGTGGAAAGGAGCTGGCATCTGAGTCTACTCCTATTGCTGATCCTCAGGATACTACTAAGGAGGCTGAGGTGACGGAGGCTGAGGTGACGGAGGCTGAGGTGATGGATGCTTGGGTGGCCAAGGAGTTTCAGGCTGAGGAACCAGTGGGCAATGAAGGATGTGATGACTAGGCCAGAGCCCATTCTTTAGAGTTTTGTGTGGTGGTTTTTTAGGATGGTTGGTTTGTGAACAATTCAAACAATTTTATTTTATATTTGTATGAAAAATGGCTAGCTGGTACAACGACTAGCTGAGGAGAAACTGTTACAAACGGTCACCTGAAGACTTTAAACAACTTAACTACATAGCGAATCATACGGGATTCTTCATTTACTTTAATGTATTATATAAATGGGAATGATGGACGAGTATAGGACACACATTGCTATTACTAGAACTATACACACACACACACACACACACACTTAGCTACCTAGAACACTCACAAATCATTGTAATCTTAGATCACTCGTCCACTCATTCATCCAAAGTTGTAATTCTTTTTTACATATTAATATTAACAAACAAGGCAGGGGCCTAGTCTCCTCCTGAGATTTTATGCTGGCGATCTACAATTGTTCAAGGGTTTTCCTCGTACATCGAGTGTTGTTCTTTGTGTTTTAGTGCTTTTTATACTTGTTCCTTGAACCTGCCAACAGTTACATCCTCAGGATATAACTGTCCATCCCGAATCATACCTTTGCCATCCCGACCATAGTTGTCATATATTTGTTTCTTTAGTATCCCGATTAATCATTTTCAGAATATAAGTAGATTACAAACTTGATTAACACATATAGCACTCTATCTCACATTTTCTAATTTGGAAAACAAGATTATTTTTACTTAATAATTTTTTACCAAAACAATAATCAACCGAGATTATTTAAAAAGGTAACTACTTTGCTCCTTTTTCGTTTTCTTCTTCTCTCTAATCCTGCAAAAAGTCTTTCAAATAATAAATTTTGAGAATGAGCAAGAAATTAACAAAAGCTCTTGAAAGTGTTGGAATCCCTAAGGATTTCACATCCCAAAACTTGATCAAAGAACTTGATCAAGAAATTTGTACTTTTAATGATAGGGATATTCAAGCCCTTAAGAAATCAGGGGCTTTCCCTAGTTCTGCTGTCATTCGTCTTTTTTATCTGAATGCAAAGTCTGACTTTGCTTCTTCTATCTGGGTTTGCTTTTTCTTTTTACCATTCCAACTTGGCCTCAAATATCCATTCCCAGATTTCATCAAAGAATTGTTTGATGCGGCGGGGATGGATTTTACCCAAGCTATGCCTGAGATCTGGAGACTTTTAATAGTCTGTAATAAGATCATTCAGACTCATGGCATTCAACTTCAAATTGGAGACCTGTCATACATATGTAAGTTAAGAACACATGGGTCCAAACATTATGTTCTTCAACTTATTGATAAAGAACCTCCTTTTCTGCATAACGTTGTGAGATCTGATAGGCCCTGGAAGTCTAAGTTCTTTTTTGTGAGAAGGGATTCCATTCCTTATGGGGATGAGATCCCTATATCCTGGTTAAAGAGTGGTAAATATTTTAGACAAAGAAAATGATAGTCACATCGTGAGGATGTTAGTGGTATTCTGACTCTTCTATTGTTTTGCAGGTGCTTGTTTTGCAAAACTTGTTGCTCCTTTGGACGGCGCTTTTGTTATACATAAGGCGGTGCTAGAACTACCAGCATCAGCAAGGACTTTTGGAGTAGAGGAGAGTTTTTCTACAAGTCAAGCTACTGAGATGTCTAGTTAGTTCTGTCATATCCTGAGGATATGCTTATCTTGATTCCCATTTCCCTGAATTAACCTGTGTTTTTCCTTTGTTTCAGCCAAGAAACCTGATTACTTCGATCTTGATGAGATTGATAGTCAAGATATCAAGGCTACCAAGATAACTTCTCCATCCAGTTCCAGGATGACAAGTCCTCCACCTGCACCTAAGCTCAAAGCTCAGGCTTCCTCTAAGAAGAGGAAAGCTGCCAGTACTTCTGCTCAAGAGACTTCTCCTTTTGAGGGTCTCAGTTGTGATGCCATTTTAGGTAAGATCTCCCAGTTTGTTCTTCAGGTATGCTGTTCATCCTGAGGATAGTAACAATTATTTTCAGTATATAATAAGGTTTAGATGCTTACCTGATTTCTTTGTACTTATAGGGGCATGAGTATTTGTTGAAGTCCCTGGATGATGTAAACAAAGAGTTTGCTGATACTAAGGCCAAGCTTGAGGATGCAAAGAAGTCTGCCCTTGATAAGACCAAACAGCTTGAGAAGAAACTGGCTAAGGTGGAAACTGAGTTGAAGGTGGTGAAGTCTGCTCAAGCTAAAAGTGTGAGGGATCACCAAAAGGAGATGGAAGAGTATAAGCAGGGCTTGATGAAGTCTTCCACCATCCCTATTTTTCAGGCTAGAGTGAGGATGGCTTTGCAAGCTAAAGATCGTAACTTCAAGCTGGAAGACTGGGATGTTGGAGCGTGGCAAGAGAAGATCCTCAGTTTGGGTGGAAAGGAGGTGGCGTCTGAGTCTATCCCTGTTGCTGATCCTCAGGATGCTGGTAAAGAGGCCGAGGTGACAGAGGCTGAGGTGATGGATGCTGGGGTGGCCAAGGAGTTTCAGGTTGAGGAACCAGTGGGCAATGAAGGATGTGATGACTAGGCCAGAGCCCATTTTTTTAGAATTTTTGGAATGGTGGTTTTTTTTAGGATGGTTGGCTTGTAAACAATTTAGACAATTTATGTTTTTATTTGTATGAACAATGAAAGCTTTTTGGGTGGAGGGATCTTGTTTTACAAGACAAAGCCCCAAATCTTTCTCTGCCCTGACCTTAGAATGTTGACCCCTAGTGGATTGGTCCTGGTTTAGGATGAAACCAGGGGTTGGCATCGTTTTTGACTTTTGATGAATGAATTATATGGTAACATCTTTTGACGCTACATCCTTGTGTTCCTTACTCTTTTGATATTCTGAAAACATTAACAAACATTTAGGTTATAAAGAAATGACACAAATAGTACCTTTTGTGTTTTCTGCATTGGTAATCCTTCTAATCTTGACATCTTGTAGATATTCTTCTTTGTGTATCTTCAATATGACCTTCATTATCCTGTGGATGTCCCCAGTTTATTATTCTTCTTCATCCTTAGGATGGTCTTCTTTATCTTGAGGATGTCCCCAGTGTAATATCTTCAAGATTGACTTTAAGTCCATAATTCTTTCTAAGAAAGGTTTAATAATCTTTAATAATAACATGTAAAGGCAAACATTGTTATTATACTGGCGACTTAGGCCTTTAGTTTAACTGGGATCACACCCCTTTGTAATAACTTGGTGACAAGACCAATATGTAACATCTTGAGAATAACTGGCGACAAGGCCCTTTGGAATAACTGGCGACAAGGCCCTGGTGACTAGATAAAATACGTAAGAGACATTGAAAAATGTCTAAACCTTAAGAGCTCAATATATATCTCAAAGATGATGAAATTGTCAGCCACTTTTACAAGGACTGGTCCCACCATCATGAAAATATATACGAGCAACGTGCGCACCAGGCGGGGTTGCTAACCAATGAGAAAGGTGAAAACCTTAGGAAGGTGTCGGACACCTTAACGGAGGAGAGGGTGGCCAACCGTCTAGTATTCTAAGCATTCCATCTTCAGGATGGTAATATGGAGCCGCAAAATTCTCAGGATGGACTATTCCTAGACCATGTTTAGTGAAAATATAATCGATCGAAACAAATTAAGGATGAATACTTACATATGGAGATGATTCATCTCTATCAGCCTTCACCTTCATCCCACCAGTGATTCGGACTATGGTTTCTCTTACAGAGAGATCAGTCACATGCATCCTTAGACATGGTAATATTTCAAGTGAATAACATTCCAAGCCCTTGGCAGAATTTCTCCTTCCATCGTCGATAACCAATATGCTCCTTTGCCAGCTTCGGAATCAATCAAGTATGTACCTTCCCACTTAGGAGCTAGCTGGCCATCACTTGGTTTCGTTGTGTTTTGGAAGGCTTTTCTTAATACCAAGTCTCCTTCTTGAAATCTTCTTATCCTTATATTCTTGTTGTAGGCTTTAGCAATCCTTTGTTGATATGCTGCCATCCTTAACTTAGCAGCATCCCTGAGTTCATCCACAGTTTCCAAATCCTGCAATAGTGCTTCAGAATTGGTAGTTGCATCCTGAAGATGTTTCCTTGCTGTAGGCATGACCATCTCTGTCGGTAGCATTGCTTCTAATCCAAAGACCAAGGAGAAAGGTGTCTGACCAGTTGCATTCTTGGAAGTAGTCCGATCAGCCCAAAATACGAATGGAAGCTCTTCTGCCCATTTCCCTTTATTTTCCCCAAGCTTCTTCCTCAAGTTATTGACAATGATCTTATTTGAAGATTCTGCTTGTCTATTAGCCTGAGGATGGACCGGTGTTGAAGTTATCATCTTGATCCCCCAACTTTCACAAAAGTCAGTTGTTCTTTTGCTAATGAATTGAGAGCCATTGTCACAAATAATTTCAGAGGGTACTCCAAATCTTGTTAAGATATTCCTTTTGATGAATGACACCACCTCTTTTTTATCTCTAACCTGCACGAATGCTTCGGCTTCGATCCATTTTGAGAAGTAGTCTGTCATTACTAGCATGAATACCTTTCCACCAGGAGCTTTGGTAGCTTTCCTACTATATCCCTTCCCCATTTCATGAAGGGCCATGGTGAAATAATAGGATGTAATGGTTCAGCAGGCTGGTGAAAGATGTTGCTATGTCTTTGGAATGGATCACACTTTTGGGAATATAGCATGGCATCCTTCTTCATAGTTGGCCAGTAGTATCCTGTTCTTAAGGTCTTTGAGTAGAGAGATCTTCCTCCTGTGTGATTCCCACAATCTCCTTCATGGATATCCTTGAATACTTCATTTGCTTCTTCTTTGTTGAGACACCTCAAATATGGACCTGCAAGAGATTTTCTATACAAGATATTGTCTATAATTGTAAATTTCGATACCTTCATCCTGAAAGCCTTTGCATTTTCTCCATCAGGGATTACATCTTCTTGTAAATATTTCATTATGGGTGTCATCCATGACGAATCGTCTTGAACCTGAGTGGTTAAAACAACGGTATCCTTGGGATGTACTGTTTTATCCTCAGGATGTTCAGTGATATCCTCGGGACGTGCCTTGCTATCCTTAGGATGCCACTCTTCGATTGCTGGCTTCAGGATGTGGATGATAGGAATCTTGGATCCTTCAGGTAAATTTAAAGAGGATCCTAGATTTGCTAAGGGGTCAGCTTCAGCATTTTCTTCCCTAGGTACCTATGTTAGTGAAAATTCTACAAAAGAAGTAGCTAAATTTTTAACTATTTCAAGATAAACAGCTAACTTTTGACCCTTTACTGCACATGATCCATTAAAATGGTTAGTAATCAAAAAGAATCAACGAATACTTCAATATTAACAATATACATGTCTATAGCAAGTTGTAAACCTGCAATGAGAGCTTCATACTCTACTTCATTATTGGTTGTTTCAAATGCACATCTAATGGCATGGGGTATCTTGTCCCCTTGTGGCGATTTTAGTAGTATTCCTAGACCTGTGCCTCTTGCATTCGAAGCACCATCAGTGTATAGAGTCCATTTTTCTAAATTTTCATTTAGTTGTTGAACTTCAGACTCTACTTCACTCAGGATGTCACTACTGAAATCAGCCACAAAATCTGCTAGAGTCTGTGATTTGATTGCATTTCAAGGCTCATATTCCAAGTCAAAAGCACTTAATTTAACTGACCATTTTGCCATTCTTCCAGACATTTCAGGTTTTCTAAGTACATTTTTAATGGGATAATTAGTTTGAACATATATTTTATGTGTTTCAAAATAGTGCCTTAACTTGGTAGAAGCCATTATTAAAGCTAAGATAAGTTTTTCGTGATGTGAATACCTGGTTTCATCATCTAGTAGTGTTTTTACTTACATAATAGACATGATGTTGTTGCCCTTCAAAGTCTTTTACCAAGATTGCACTTATTGCATTCCCAGAAACTGCAAGATATAGCTTGAGAGGTTCTCCATCCTCAGGTTTCATCAGGAGTGGAGCTGCTATAAGATAGTCCTTCAGCTTCTTTAATGCTTCTTCATGTCTCTGTCCCTAGTCGAATTTATTATTCTTCTTCAGGATGTCATAGAACTCCTTACATTTCTCTGAGGATTTCGAGATGAATCTATTCATAGCTGTTATCCTGCCAGTTAGCCTTTGTAAATCCTTGATATTTCTTGGGGATTTGAGATCAAGGATGGTCTTTATTTGTTCATGGCTGGCTTATATCCCTCTTTTGGTTACCAAGTATCCAAGAAACTTTCCAGCTCCAACTCCGAAGTGGCATTTTGCTGGGTTTAACTTCATATTGTAAGCGTCCAGGATGTCAAAGGCTTCTTTGAGATCCTGAAGATGATTCTCCACTTTCTTGGATTTTACTACCATATCGTCAATGTAGACCTCCATCGTGTCCCCAATCTTTTCCGGTAGGTGGCACCTGCATTTTTTAGTCCAAACGGCATGGCTGTATAACAATATATACATGATGGTGTCATGAATACTGTATCCTCTTGGTCATCTGGTTCCATCTGTATTTGTTGGAATCCTGAGGATGCATCCATGAATGTCAGCATCTCGTGGCCTGTTGTAGCATCTACCATCGAATCTATGTGTGGTAATGGAAACGGGTCCTTAGGACAGGCCTTGTTGAGGTCTGTATAGTCTACACACACTCTCCATTTCCCATTTTTCTTTTGAACCACCACTACGTTTGCTAGCCATCTTGGGAATTTTACTTCCCTTATCATCTTGGATTTGAGCAGCCTGTCTACTTCTTCTTGTATGATGATGTTTCTTTCTGGAACAAACTTTCTTCTTTTTTGTTGAATGGGTTTCAAACTCTTATCAATCCCGAGTTTGTGGGTAATGACATCCTTAGAGATGCCAGTCATATCTTCATGCTTCCATGCAAAAGTAGACATCCTGCATTTAAGAAATGAAATTAATGACTGTTCAATATCATGTGGAATATTCTTACCAATCTACACAGTGATGTCCTTGTTATTGTCGTCGAGGCAGACGACTTTTACATCCTGGCCATGATGTGCTTTGACATCCTGAGGATGGCACTGTGCATCATTCTGTAATTGCTATGCTTGTCGGGAAGGCCTTCATTGATGTAGTATAGCAATCCTTGGCTTCCTGTTGATCGTTGTTGACTTTTACAACTCCCCAAGGTGTAGGTAGCTTCACACACTGGTGATATGTTGAAGGTACTGCCTTCATGTCATGTATCCAAGGTCTTCCCAGGATGACATTATAGCAGGATAGGGAATCTATCACACAGAATCTCTGGATAGAATTCACTCCTTCTACATATACCGGTAGTTTGATGTCACCCACTATGCTCTTAGTTTCTCCACTGAAGCCCACCAGGACTGACGACATGGAAACTATTTCAGATTCCAGGATGTTCATTCTTTTGAGGGCTTCAATCTGGATGATATTTACTGAGCATCCTCCATCTACAAGAATCCTGCGAACAAAGTGATTAGCAATATACAAAGTAATGACTAAACCGTCATGATGAGGGTCAAGAATGTTCTCCCGGTCTTCCTCCTCAAAGCTGATCACCTTAGAGGTTGTCAGGATGGTCGTCTTCGTAGGTCTTTCTCCTTTTTCTGACTTTGTTTCCCTCGCGTGCCCTTTGGCAGCTGAATATGAGGTTCCACAAATGTCTGATCCACCTGAAATAAAATTAATAATGCAAGCATCCTTAGGTGGGGATGCTGCTCTTTCCGGGATGTTGGTGCCATCCTGAGCCCTTGGTTTCTTCTTGCCCAGGAGATCTATAAGATGACCTTTTCTCAGAAGATATGCAATCTCCTTTCTCAAGGCGATACAATCTTTAGTGATGTGACCGAAATCTTCATGGAAGGCGCACCATTTTGATTTGTCCTTCCATCTTGTCTTGTTATCCTTCTTTGGCCATCTTGCCTTTTCCCTGAGATCCTTCATGGCATACATCAATCCTGTTATATCGACAGCAAAACAATAATCTGATAACTTAGGACATTCACCCTCATCGTCATCCTCCACCACATTGACCTTCTTATTATCGGGTCTAGCATACGGTTTATGCTTGTATGGTTCGTATGTGGGAGTGGATTTCGATTAAAATGGTTATATCTCGAGGATGATTCTATCCTCTCCTGTATCTTCTTATCATCCTCAAGTCAGATGAATCTCAAAGCCCTGTTCCTGACTTCATCCAAGTTCCTGCAAGGGTTCATCACCAATTCTTGGTAGAATGGTGAATCTCTTTGCAGCCCCATCTTGAATGCTTGTACTGCCGTTGTGACATCCAGGTTCGGGATGTCAAGTGCTTCCTTTCCAAACCTGGTAATGTACTCTCTTAGTGATTCCCCCTGTGGTTGAGTCACCCTGTATAGATCACCTGTCAAACGTTCGAACGTTCGACTACAAGAAAATTGATTGTTAAACATGTTAATTAAATGTGCAAAAGAAGTAATAGAATACGGAGGAACACTTAGGAGCCATTTCAAGGCTGGACGAGTGAGAGTTGAACCAAATCCCTTGCATAAGCATGCTTCCTTAAGATTAGGAAGGATTGGATTTATCTCCATCCTTTCTTTATACTGAGCCACATGCTCTTCAGGATCTGTAGATCCATCATAGAGCTTCATGCTTGGAATTTGAAACCGCTTTGGGATCTCCGCATCACAAATGGGAGGTGCAAATCGAGACACCCTATGGCATGCTGAGGATACCTTGGGAATAGGTTATACTATCCCTGGCACACTCGATACCATATCCTTGATTTTCTGTAGCTCCCTTGCTAGCTGTGGACTTATACCTGTATCCTGCAAAGAAGCAACATCATTAGCAGTAAAAGTACTGGAACGTAAATTGTTACCGTTATTGTTGTATCCTTGGGATGGCCCAGGTGTATATCCTGGATCACTGGTGGTTGCCATCCTGGGTGCAATAGTTGTTTCTGGAGCATAGAATCTAGTGCTCATGGGGATGAAATCTCCTTGATGAACACCTCCAGAGATACCAGAATTGAAATCTAACACCCTAGGTTGTAATGGTGTCCCCATGTCTTCAGCCGGTCTCTTTGAGGATGTTTTGAAGGATTGTATTTCCCTCATTATTATCATGTTGGTCTCCTGCTGTTGTAGCATTTGATCCTTCACCATTGAAAATAGGGAATTGAGCTCATCATTCGATACGAAAACAGGAGGAGTAGATCCAGATGTCCCCATTGCTGGTCTAGGTGGAATCTTGGAAGTAGCACTCCTTGAGAATGCAGGTGGGGTGGCAGTGTAGTATTTCTAGTAGAGGTTGAAGATGGCATGGATGAGGAAACAGTTTTCTGGGAAGAAGACATAGTTGTCAATATTTTGTAAAGTGAGTTGTTTTTGGAAAAAAGTTTTCAACAAAGTTTTTTTGTCAAAATAGCACCCTTGCCCCACGCTGGGCGCCAAATTGTTTTGGTAAAAAATTATTAAGTAAAAATAATCTTGTTTTCCAAATTAGAAAATGTGAGGTAGAGTGCTATATGTGTTAATCAAGTTTGTAATCTACTTATATTCTTAAAATGATTAATCAGGATGCTAAAGAAACAAATATATGACAACTATGCTCGGGATGGCAAAGGTATGATTCGGGATGGACAGTTATATCCTGAGGATGTAACTGTTGGCAGGTTCAAGGAACAAGTATAAAAATCACTAAAACACAAAGAACAACACTCGATGTACGAGGAAAGCCCTTGATCAATTGTAGATCGCCGGCATAAAACCTCGGGAGGAGACTAGGCCCCTGCCTTGTTTGTTAATATTAATATGTAAAAAAGAATTAAAACTTTGGATGAATGAGTGGATGAGTGATCTAAGATTACAATGATTTGTGAGTGTTCTAGGTAGCTAAGTGTGTGTGTATAGTTCTAGTGATAGCAATGTGTCTCCTATACTTGTCCATCATTCCCATTTATATAATACATGAAAGTAAATGGAGAATCCCGTGTGATCCGCTATGCAGTTAAGCTCCTTCAATGTTGGTAAGGACTGTTTCAGGTGAACGTTGAGTGAGTTTCAACAGAATATAGTCGTTGGATGGCATTTTCCCCTTTATTCGCCTATATTAAATGTAAGGCGGTTACGGGTTTGACTTCCTCTTTGAGCTTGGACTTGGCTTGCAAGTATCTCATCCTTATTCTTGATATTCATTGACTGATGGTTGACTGATAGACGTTGGAGAACAGCTATGAGTCCATGTCGTTCCTGCAATTATATCATGTAAAGATGAATTGTTATTCCACCTTCAGGATGTGCACATGTTGAAGTATAGTTACGTCCCGAAGTCTGTTAAATCCCTTTAGTGTGCTGAGGATGTTATATTGAGAATATAGGGTAAAATCATCTTGAGGATTTTCACCATCAACAACATACTCTCCATTTCCCATTTTTCTTATGTACCACTACCACGTTTGCCAGGCATCTTGGGAATTTTACTTCCCTTATCATCTTGGATTTCAGCAACCTGTCCACCTCTTCTTGTTTGATGGCATTTCTTTTTGGTGCAAACTTTCTTCGTTTCTGCTAGATGGGTTTGAAGCTCTTATCAATCCCAAGTTTGTGGGTAATGACATCCTTAGAGATGCCAGTCATATCTTCATGCTTCCATGCAAACGTTGACATCCTGCATTTAAGAAAACGAAATTAGTGATTGTTCAATGTCATGTGGAATATTCTTACCAATCTGCACAGTGATATCCTTGTTGTTGTCATCGAGGCAGATGGCCTTTACATCTTGGTCAGGATGTGCCTTGACATCCTGAGGATGGCACTGTGCATCCTTCTGTAATTGCTATGCTTGTCGTGATGAAGCCTTCATTGATGTAGTATAGCAATCCTTGGCTTCCTGTTGATCGTTGTTGACTTTAACAACTCCCCATGGTGTAGGTAACTTTACACACTGGTGATATGTTGAAGGGACTGCCTTCATGTCTTGTATCCAGGGTCTCCCAAGGTGACATTATAGCAAGATAGAGAATCCATCACACAGAATCTCTGGATACAATTCATTCCCTCTACATATACCGGTAGCTTGATGTCACCCACAGTACTCTTAGTTTCTCCACTGAAGCCCACCAGGACTGACGATCTGGAGACTATTTCAGATTCCGGGATGTTCATTGTTTTGAGGGCTTCTAGCTGGATTATATTTACTGAGCTTCCACCATCTACAAGGATCCTGCGAACAAAGTGATTAGCAATATATAAAGTTATAACCAAACCATCATGACGAGGGTCAAGGATATTCTATCGATCTTCTTCTTCAAAACTGACGACTTTAGAAGTTGTCAAGATGGCAGTCTTCATGGGTCTCTCTCCCTATTCTAACTTTGTTTCTCTCGCATGCCTTTTAGCAGCTGAATACGATGTTCCACAAATGTGTGATCCTCCTGAAATAAAGTTGATTTTGCCAGCATCCTTAGGTGGTGATGCTGCTTTTTTTGGGATGTTGGTGCCATCCTAAATCCTTGGCTTCTTCTTGCCTAGGAGATCTTTAAGATGACCTTTGCTCAGAAGATATGCAATCTCCTTTCTCAAGGCGATACAATCTTCAGTGATGTGACCAAAATCTTCGTGGAAGGCATACCATATTGATTTGTCCTTCCATCCTGTCTTGTTATCTTTCTTCGGCCATCTTTCTTTGTCCCCGAGATCCTTCATGGCGTACATCAATCCTGTTACATCCATAGAAAACAGTAATTGTATAATTTAGGACATTCATCCTCATCGTCATCCTCCACCACATTGACCTTTTTATTATCAGGTCTAGCATATCGTTTATGCTTGTATGGTTCGTATGTGGGAGTGGATTTTTGATTAGGATGGTTATATCTTGAGGATGATTCTATCCTCTCTTATATCTTCTTGTCATCCTCAAGTCGGATGAACCTTAGAGCCCTGTTCCTGACTTCATCCAAGTTCCTACAAGGATTCATCACCAATTCTTGGTAGAATGGTGAATCTCTTTGCAGGCCCATCTTAAATGCTTGTACCGCCATTGTAACATCCAAGTTCGGGATGTCAAGTGCTTCCTTTGCAAACCTAGTAATATATTCTCTTAGTGATTCCCCCCTGTGGTTGAGTCACCCTTTATAAATCACTTGTCAAACGTTCAAACGTTCGACTACAAGAAAACTGATTGTTAAACATATTAATCAAATGTGCAAAAGAAGTAATTGAATAGGGAGGCACACTTAGGAGCCATTTCAAGGCTGAACCAGTGAGAGTTGAGCCGAATCCCTTGCATAAGCACGCTTCCTTAAGATTTGCAGGGATTGGATTTATCTCCATCCTTTCCCTGTACTGAGCCACATGCTCTTCAGGAGCTGTAGATCCATCATAAAGCTTCATGCTTGGAGTTTGAAACCTCTTTGGGATCTCTAAATCACAAATTGGAGGTGCAAACCGAGACACCCTATGACATGTTGAGGATACTTCGGGATAGGCTGTACTATCCTTTGTACACTTGATACCATATCCTTAATTTTCTGTAGCTCCCTTGCTAGTTGTGGACTTATACCTGTATGCTGCAAAGAAGCAACATCATTAGCAGTAGAAGTACTGGAATTTAAATTGTTACCATTATTGTTGTATCCTTGGGATGGTCCAGGTGTATATCCTGGATCCCTGGTTGTTGCCATCCTGGGTGCAGTAGTTGTTTCAGGAGCAGAGAATCCAGTGCTCATGGGGATGAAATCTCCTTGATGAATGTCACCAGAGATGCCAGAATTGAAATCTAACACCCTAGGTTGTAATGGTGTCCCCATGTCCTCGGTCGGTCTTTTTGAGGATGTTTTGAGAGATTGTATTTCTCTCATTATCATCCTGTGGGTTTCCTGCTATTGCTGCATTTGATCCTTCACCATAGAAAACATGGAAAGGAGTTCATTATTTGATACAAAAACAAGACGAGTGGATCCAAATGTCTCCACTATTGGTCTAGGTGGAATTTGCGAAGTAGAACTTCTTGAGAATGCAGGTGGGGATGGCAGTGTTGCATTTCTGTTAGAGGTTGAAGATGGCATGGATGAGGAAACAGTTTTATGGGAAGAAGACATAGTTATCAAGTATTATAAAAATGAGTTATCTAAGAAAAAGTTTTAACAAAGTTTTTTGTTAAAATAGCACCACTTGCCCCACTGTGGGCGCCAAATTGTTTTGGTCAAAAATTACTAAGTAGAAATAATTTTGTTTTCCAAATTAGAAAATGTGAGGTAGAGTGCTATAAGTGTCAAATAGATTTATAGTTTAGTTTTATTCTGAAAATGGTGTATCAGGATGCTAAAGAAGCAAATATATGACAACTATGCTCGGGATGGCAAAGGTGGAATTTGGGATGGACTGTTATATCCTGAAGATGTAACTGTTGGCAGATTGATGAAATAGGCTAAGACCAATGAATGTAAATGCGATGCAGCAAGAGAACGACACTCGATGTACGAGGAAAGCCCTTGATAATTTGTAGATCGCCGGCATAAAACCTCGGGAGGAGTCTAGGCCCCTTCCTTGTTTGTTAATATTAAAATGATAAAAATATTACAACTTTGGATGAATAATTGGACGAGTGTACTAAGATTACAATGATTTGTGTGAGTATTCTCTGAGTAGTAGAGTTTGTGTGTGTAGTTCAAGTGATTATATTGTGTCCTATACTCGTCAATCATCCCCATTTATACAGTACATGAGAATAAATAAAGAATCCCGTGTGATCCGCTGGTCTTCAATGTTGGTTAAGACTGTTTCAGGTGAACGTTGAGTAGGTTTCAACTGAATATAGTCGTTAAATGGCTGTTTCCCCTTTCTTCGCCTATATTTAATGCAAGACGGTTACGGGTTTGACCTCTTCCTTGAGCTTAGACTTGGCTTGCAAGTATTTCATCTTTATTCTTGATTCCCTTGACTGATTGTTGACAAATAGAAATTAGAGAACAACTACGAGTCCGTGTTGTACCTACATTATATCATGTAAAGACAAGTCGTTAGTCCATCCTTAGGATGTGCACATGCTGAAATATAGTTACATCCTGAAGTCTGTTAAGTCCTTCAGCATTCTAAGGATGCTATATTAAGAATATAAGGTAAAATTTTTGTGAGGATTTTCACCACCAACAGTATGTATGCATGGGTATATATATATATACATAGATGCCTAGTAGTTTTGAACTCAGATAATATTATGTTTTAACCATAATGTATAAGGGTATGTAGATGTATGTACAAGGCAAGAACTATGTGTGTGTGCCCTACCATGTATATGCGCATGTGTATGTAGTGTGTATGTAAGTGTATATTGAACTCGTGAACATAGATATTCATGTGTATGAATGTACTAAAGTACATAAATATATGGGTATGTGTGTATAAGTGTCACCTCATAAACATGGACATCTATGGTCATGAAATGAAATACATATACATATATACATATATGCGTGTATATACATACACGAGTACACACCCAAGGGAGGTTTTGTGTATACATAACTAGAAACATGTGTATTTGAACATAATATAACTCGTTTTCAATGTAAGAACTTATGTTTTATATTGGAAAACATGTGTTAGAAACTAGAACCTATTTTCATACAAAGAGTACTATTTTCGAGCAACTAAAATTTCACCAAGAAAGTCTAAACGATTATACCACTAGAGATTGGGTGAACCACAAGTACCATGGATTATTTTTACATGGATCTAAGGTACCATGTACGTATATAGGACGTATAGGTCGAGATACCTAGATTCGGACATACGCTTTTGCTAGACTACACGCGGACTTGAGATGAGTTATCACGGCCCCTTTTATTGTTTTATGTTTTGGGGAAAAGCATGCATTGTTTACTAGTTTTTAGAATGAATTCCTAGCCGACAGCTGTACATGAGACGATATGTTTAAGAGTACTCGCTAAAGCCCTCGTATATTAGTTTATCATATCCATTAACTATGGATTTAGCCTAGAAACGCATGAATAGATCTATTGGGTTGACACCCCCACTCTCGGTTAGTCGCTTTAACCGGTTTATGCTATATGAGAGTGCTTGCATTTCTTATATGACGATTCATTGCATTGTTGTGCAATGTGCGAGGCACCGCTCGTCGAGGTTTGGTTATGGACTCATGATGGTTTATCATCATTGTTCCTAGCTAGGCAATGATGGGTCATTCAAGGAATTCATTAAACTTTACACTTTTCAAAAACCTATGAACTCACCAACAATTTTGTTGAAAAAGTTTTTATGCATGTTTTTCAAGTAACTAAATCATGGATGGACTTTGGGATATGATTGGGCTTACATTCACGACTACCACTTTTCGTGTCATTAAAACTTTTGACCCCGCGAAGGGTTTTAAAATGTATCTTTTGAAGCTACTTTTTATCGAACATGATTGGTACCTTTATGGATAAATAAATATGAATGTTTGCTCATATCTTGTGCTTGAAACCTTTCGTGGTTACACCCTGTGTTTCTGCCTAGGCGGGTGTGACAGATCTGTATCAGAGCTCAAGGTTATAGCGAACTAGTTTTCTCTAAAAACTAAACTATAACTACAACGATTTCTCAAACGAAAAGTTTTCCTTGCATGAAAATGTTTTCATCACGATGCACTGCCCAAGTTCCATGCCCTTTTTCTACATTGCATTCACGCGAGTATAGCACATGATTTCTTAACGCTTATCGATGTATATATGTGTACTTTGGATTTTGACAGGATCATGGCTACCTATACTCTCCCGATTGTCCTTTCGGATTCAGAGGATGATTTCTCTGTAGTCCCTGAGACTTCTAGTGTTAGCGACATTGGCGGTTATTTCACGGATTCGGATCCCGGGGAGGATTACGAGGTGGACATTGTGGGAGATGACGCGTAGCTTGACCCTGTCATCTCGGATGATGAGCCGGACGTCCCTACCGGTGTGACCTAGGGAGTCGCTACGGATACCGTTGACCCAGACCCTATGGTTACGGGATCATCAGCCGACATCCCTCGCGTGGAGGCGGCACCGTCCGGCGATGTGCCAGAGTCTTCTTCCCACCCCCGTCGCCTTGCTCTTGGCAGTATGCGCGTTATATGCACTACCAGGAAGCCTGTGCGTAGGCCCCAGCCCATGGATCCTATGGCACCAGTCCAGTGTAACCATACCACTGAGTCTTCCGAGCCCCCTCGGAAGAAGTTGCTTAGGAGGTTCCAGGCCCGCAAGCGGACCTTCCTACTACAGTTGGTGGCTACTTGGCTCATAGCGACGAGGATTCCGACAATGACATCTTTATCTCTGCTCATGGTGTTGAGTCTTCCCAGCCCCCTGCTGCCCCTCCTGCACATGGTCCTCTTGGTACCCTAGCCATGTGCCGTTCCCTTCACACGGTGTTTGGCATGGTAGGTACGCATGATGGTATCATCCGCGATCTTTGTGAGAGAGCGGATGGACTAGAGGCCGATGCTTATGCTGAGGATTTACGAGGGGTGCTATCATTGAGCACCTTTCTAGCCTACGAGCACGATTGGACGACGCCGAGTGAGTACGTATGGTGGCTGAGCGTGAGCGCATGGAGGCTGAGCGTAGGCGAGCCAAGGCATGGAGGCGTGTGGACATTCTTGAGCATCGTTTAGATGAGATAGGCCGTAGTATGAGGGCTGTTGTTGCCCCTTTAACTGCTGCATTCCCCCCACCTCCTTAGTAGTTTGGTTATAGTTGTGGTAGTTATAGCTTTAGTTGTCTAATCTAACCGATGGTAGTATCTTTTGGGTCATTTCATGTATTGTTTGGGTTGTAGCGATCTACCTATCTTGTATTATTATCACAAACCCATATACTGAAAATGAAATGAATTAATGAAATGACGATGTTTTGATTTACCGATTTCTCTCCCTATTATTATCTGTTCATGCTATGATTTAGTTAGGTATTCTTGTTATATGTTATACTATATATGAGTATGCACTATTCATAGTATATTCACTGGTTGTGTGAAAACGCTGTCACGGGTATTGTGAAGTGCATGGTTGTTTATTCGAGCGCACACGATTGACAATATTTTCTATAAATATGTGTCTGATTCTTTTATATCTGTTATGATAGAAAGAAGTCATGTTGCCCCGAAAGAACACCCATAATACCGAGGACAGCACATTCCCATCCACGTCCGAAGAGCTAGCCCGCATGATTGCGCAAGCCATTGCGCAACACGACGCTAACCGCACAGACTCCAATGGTGTATCTGGCCTTGTAATCATGGAGTGTCCGTTATTGATGATGCCTCATTATCTATGACATAGACGCTAACTGAAGGAAAAGTGACTACACTGGTAAAATATCGATTCGCTATGCTCCCTATGGCCTTGTAATCACTACTGTTATTGATGATGCCTCATTATCTATGACACAGACGGTGAGAACATGGTTCATGGTTGTTCCTACAAGACTTTCATGGCTTGTAAACATGGAGTGTCCGTGGGGCGGAAGGAGCGATCAGTATTTGTCATTGGATCGAGAAAATGGAATCAATTCTGGATATCAGTGGTTGTGCTGAGAACCAGAAATTCAAGTAATATACCTGCACCTTCCAGGATGAGGCGTTGACTTGGTGGAATCTGCAAGTTTAGACTCTGGGTAGAGATGCTGCGTATGGTCTCTCATGGAGTGATTTGAAGTCCATGCTGATGGAGAAGTACTGCCCCTGTACCGAGTTGCAGAAGCTTGAGTCAGAGTTTTGGAACCTGACTATGTCTGGAGCGGAGGTCGCCGCCTACACTACTCGTTTTCATGAGCTGTCTCGTCTGGTACCTCACATGGTTACTCCCGGAATACAAACGGGTTAAAAGGTACATATGGGGACTCTCCCTTAAGATTCGCAGTATGGTAACTGCTACTGAACCCACCACCATTCAAGGAGCTGTCACCCTCGCTCATAGTCTTACGGATGACGTAGTGCGTATGGGCGTTTCTTAAGAAGGAGGTTGAGAAAGGAGGAAGCGCGGGTGACAAGAGGAAGTGGTCGGAAACCAAGAAGGGTAAGAATGGTGGGAATCGGTTTGGTAAGAAACCGGATACGGCCAGGCATTTGTTGCAACCACTCCTGCTGCGGCCGAGCCCTGCAAGAAGTACAGTGGACCGCATCCACTTTGCAACAAGTGTAACTATCACCATGTCTGGTCATGTGACAGCATTCGTTGTGACTACTGCAAGAACTGCAACAAGTGTAACTATCACCAGCATTCGTCAGAAGATCGGGCATCAGACTTCCTGCTGCCATGCTAAGGCTGCTGGTAACCCTCCCGGGAAACCAGGATGCTATGAGTGTGGTGTTGCGGATCACTTCAAGAAGGATTGCTCGAAGTTGAGGAACCAAGCTCGCGGTAGAGCTTTCGTGATTGGAGCTGGTGAAGCTCGTGAGGATCCCAACGTTGTTACGGGTACGTTCCTCGTTAACAACACTTATGCTTCCGTACTCTTCGATACTGGTGCCGATTTAAGGTTTGTGTCGACCGACTTTTAAGCGTACCCAGGGGTAGACTCTAGTAGTTGAACACTCACTATTCCATAGAATTAGCCAACGGTAAGGTTATTGAGTCGAAGAAGTCGTTGAAGGATGTACCTTAAACTTGGGAGATCATGAGTTCCGTATCGACTTAACTTCCCATCGAGTTGGGAAGTTTCGATGTGTTGTTAGCATGGATTGTTTGTCGAAGAACCATGAGGAGATTGTGTGCTGAGAAAAGATTGTCCCTATTCCCCTTCCCAGTGGCGAAGTTCTCTCGGTCAAAGGAGAAAACAGTTGAGCCATGTTACGGATTATATCTTGACGGAGAAGAAGTTGAAGGAGCTGAAGATCGAAGACATCCTGTCGTGAGAGATTTTCCGGAGGTCTTTCTTGAAGAGTTGCCAGGATTGCCGCCTCCGAGACAGGTGGAGTTCCGTATTGACTTAGCCCCAGGATCTGCACCAATCGCCCGTTCGCCGTATCGTCTAGCGCCATGAGAGATGCAAGAGATTTCGAGCCAATTGCAGGAGTTGTTAGGCAAGGGTTTTATTCGACCGATTTCTCTCCGTGGGGTGCACCTGTGTTGTTTCTTGAAGAAGAAGGATGGATCCTTCTGTATGTGCATAGACTACCGAGAATTGAACAAGCTTACCATTAAGAATCGCTACCCTTTCCCAGGATTGATGATCTGTTTGATCAGCTGCAAGGCTCTAGCTACTACCCTAAGATTGATTTGAGGTCTGGATATCATCAACTTTGTGTGCAGAGGAAAGCATACCTAAAATGGCTTTTAGGACGCGTTATGGTCATTATGAGTTCCTAGTCATGCCTTTTGGACTGACCAACGCGCCAGCAGTATCATGGACTTGATGAATGGAGTCTGCAAGCCGTATTTGGACAAGTTCGTGATTGTCTTTATTGATGATATATTGATATATTCATGGACTCAAGAGGAGAATGAGCAACATTTAAAGTTGATCCTTGAGCTATTAAAGGATGAGAAGTTATATGCTAAGTTCTCCAAGTGTGAGTTTTGGATTCGAAAGGTTCACTTCTTTGGACATGTAGTGAACGAGAAAGGTATCCATGTCGATCCAGCAAAGATTAAGGCAATTAAGAATTGGGAAGCGCCCAAGTCGCCAACAGAAGTGCGACAATTTTTAGGACTCGCTGGATATTATCGACGGTTAATTGAGAACTTCTCTAATATAGCTCAATCTTTAACCATTCTAACTCAGAAGGATAAGAAGTTTGAATGGAGTGATAAGCAAGAATCTGCCTTCCAGTTGTTTAAGCAAAGGTTGTGCATCACTCCTATTTTATCTTTTCCCGAAGGAACGGATGACTTTGTGGTCTATTGCGATGCTTCACACCAGGGCCTAGGTGTGTGCTGATGCAAAGAGACAAAGTGATTGCGTATGCCTCTCGTCAACTCAAGGTTCACGAGAAGAATTACACTACGCATGATTTGGAATTAGGAGCAGTAGTTTTTGTGCTTAAGGTTTGGAGACATTACTTGTATGGAACCAAGTGTACTGTCTTCATAGACCACATGAGCCTGCAACACATCTTCGACCAGAAGGATCTGAACATGAGGCGGAGAAGATGGGTTGAACGGCTGAACGATTACGACTATGAGATTAAGTACCACCCGAAAGGCAAACGTCGTAGCGGATGCCTTAAGTCGAAAGGAACGCATCAAACCCCTACGTGCACGCGCACTAGGATTGACGATCCATTCGAACCTCACAGACCGCATTCGTGAAGCTAAGCAAGAAGCTCTTAAGGAGGTCAACATCAAGGAGGAGGCTCTGCATGCCATGGTTAGACTATTGGAACCCTGGACTGACGGAACGTTGTATTCTGCTAATAGGATTTGGGTTCCATTGTTTGGTGGATTGTGCCCATAAGTCAAGACTATTGCTATGTATGTGGGAAAGTGCCTTGTGTGCTCTATGGTTAAAGACGAGTACCAGAAATCCTCCGACTTGTTACAGCAAACTGAGATACCCGTGTGGAAGTGGGAGCAGATTTTAATGGATTTTATAACTAAGTTGCCAAGGACGGCAAGCGGTCACGACGCAATTTGGGTAAATGTGGATTGATCGACCAAATCTTCTCACTTTTTGCCAATCAAGGAAACTGATAAATTGGATAAATTGGCAAAACTCTACATTAAGGAGTCATATCTAGACACGGTATCCCAGTTTCCATCATTTCAGATTGAGATAGTCGTTTACTTCTAGGTTTTGGCAGACGTTGAACGAAGCCCTAGGTACTCGATTGGACATGAGTACGGCTTACCATCCCTAGATTGACCAAATCTGCTCACTTTTTGCCAATCAAGGAAACTGATAAATTGGATAAATTGGCAAAACTCTACATTAAGGAGGTTGTATCTAGACACGGTATCCCAGTTTCCATCATTTCAGATCGAGATATGCTTCGTGCATGTGTGATTGACATTGAGGTAATTGGGATGCCCACCTACCTCTAATTGAGTTTTTCCTACAAACAATAGTTATCACACTAGCATCAAGGCCGCACCGTTTGAAGCTCTTTATGGACGCAAGTGTCGACCGCCGTTGTGTTGGGCAGAAATTGGGGACAAGCACTTGACTAGCCCGGAGATCATCCAGGAGACGACCGACAAAATCTTTCAAATCAAGGACCGATTGAAAGCTACCGGGGATAGGCAGAAGAGTTATGCTGATACGAGGACGAAACCTCTAG